>CAUYQG010115391.1:0-15125 GCA_963574415.1 Tarsius wallacei | reverse complement strand
ATGTGGTATATATACACAATGAAATACTACGCAGCCATAAAAAAGAATGAAATCATGAATTTTGCAGCAACCTGGATGGAACTAGAGTCTATAATACTGAGTGATCTCTCACAGAAACAAAGATCTGAGTATCACATGTTCTCACTCATATAGTGGACCTTGAACATCTTTTTTTTTTTTTTTTTTTTTTTTGAGTTGGAGTCTCACTCTGTCGCCCAGACTGGAGTGCAGTGGCCGCTCCCGGCCACCGCAGCCTCGACCTGCTGGGCTCCGGCGATCCTTCCGCCTGAGCCTTCCGAGTAGCTGGAACTATAGGTGCACGCTACCACGCCCGGCTGATTTTTTGATTTATTGTAGAGATGAGGTCTCACTTGCCCAGGCGGGTCTCGAACCCGCGGACTTAGGCAATCCACTCACCTCAGCCTCCCAAAGTCGTGGGATTACAGGCTGAGCCACCGAGCCCGGCTGAACATCTATTGTAATACTATAAGAAAAGGACTGAAAGTGGTGGGAACTATGGTGGGGGGAGAGGAAGGGAGGTGGGATTAATGGTAGTCGATATCTGTCTGGGGACAGGGAAACCCCTTATCAACAAGGGGGCCTGAACAAAGCATATTTGTATACCTAACCCTTAATTGTACCCCTCAATATCAAAATAAAAAATATTGATATATTAAAAAAAAATTGTTTGACTTTTACTTGATTTGTCATTCCTTCAACCTGAGAAAAGATAATTTTTAAAACTTCAAAATATTTTATTTAGATGCTGAATTTTATCTCACCATGCAATATATATGTTTGCTATATGTGGTGTTCCCTTAGACTTTATTATTAATTGAATATTTTTATTTTGCTTCCTTAGAAGCCTGGATAGTTTGCTCCCTAAAGTTTCTCTAACTTATCTTCTTATTCCATTTGGCCCTTCTATGAACCAGATAAGCATGAGAGTTTGTCTCCAGACATTTGACAGACTAGGAAGTACTTTTTTTTTTCTTTTCTTTTCTTTTTTTTTTTGGGAGTCTCATTCTGTCGCCTATGCTGGAGTGCAGTGACACGCTCCCGACACCGCAGCCTCGACCAGCTGGGCTCAGGCGATTCTTCCACTTTAGCCTTCCAAGTAGCTGGAACCATAGGCACATGCCACCATGCCTGGCTAATTTTTTGATTTATTGTGGATACGTAGTCTTGCCAAGTTGCCCAGGTTGGTCTCGAGCCCCCAGACTCAGGCAATCCTCTCACCTTGGCTCCCAAAGTGCTGGGATTACCAGCGTGAACCACCACGCCCGACCTAGGAAGTACTTCTATTTTGAATTTCTGTTGCCTGTCCTTTCTTGTTGCTTTCTACTACACATTCAGTGCAGTCTCGTTTATCTGACTTAGAGTTCCTCTTGGAAAAAAGTGCTAAAATGCATTTTTCGTTTTAGTTTTTTCTTTAAGTACAAAAAACCTGCCCCCAATACTGATGTAGTGCCTTCTGCAAGCAAAGTAGGGCTTGCTTATACAGTAACTCCCCCTTGTCTGTGGTTTAACTTTTTTTTTTTTTTTTTGAGTGGGAGTCTCATTCTGTCTCCCATGTTGGAATGCAGTGGCATGCTCATGGCCACCACAGCCTTGACCTGCTGGGCTCAGGCAATCATTCCCTCTCAGCCTTCCAAGTAATTGGAACACACACAGGTGTGTGCCACCACGCCCAACTATTTTTAAAAATTTATTGTAGAGAGAAGGTCTTGCCATGTTGCCCAGGTTGGTCTGGCACCCGTGGGCTCAGGGAATCCTCTCAACTCTGCCTCCCAAAATACTGGGATTACAAGCATCAGCCACCATGCCCAGCCTGAGGTTTTACTTTCTATGGTCAGCTGCAGTCCAAAATTCTTAAATGGAAGTTTCAGAAATAAACTATTTATACATTTTAAATTGCATGCCATTCTAGGTAGTGTACTGAAATCTCACACCATTTTTTCCACTGGGACACAAACCATTCCTTCGTTCAACATATCTACCTATTAGTCATTTGGTTGTCATCTCTGTTATTAGATAGACAAAGCATAGTATATGGAGTTCAGACCTTCATTGGCAGTTCTGAAACATATCCCTCGTACTAGGGGGTGGGAAAATACTGTACTTTCTTGAGCCAGATTATAGCATTTTCTGGCTATCAAAGCAGACTTTGGGGAGGTAATTACAAGGAAGAGTGGATGATGGAAAGATGAATTTAAGCAACTTAAAGTGATCCTGCACTTATCAGGAACTACTTACGACTGCAGATTTGGTTATTAGCAACAAGATGGTTACTATTTCAAATCTGAATCCTTTAAGATTCATCTTAAAACCAAATTTTTCTTTTCTAGAAAATGCTCTACATCTTGACTTACAATATTTCTGCCCAAGAGCTGGTATTCAGTACAAAAACACAATTGCCTACACCTCTTATTATGCCTTACAGCAGACTGTTGTTCATCCTATTGTTTTTATGTGTTCCCATTTCTATTTAAAAACCCTAAAGTACAGTGACACGGGATTTCTCTTAGGCACTGGCTTGAGAAAAATTGCTGAAAGTCAGAAGTCTGGGAACCTAGGAACTAAGACAAGTGCTGTTATCATTTATGATACTATAATCCTAGAGATATGCTGGACTAAAGGCGAAGGAAATTTCTTGAATTTGTTTCAATATTGTCAAAGTATTCGTATGTTGCCTTCTTGGCTAGCTAAAGCTTCAACCGAATAGCCACTCTTGGTTAACTATTAATATTGCCTCACTTCATTAAAACCTTACACTAACTGTGTTCTAACGGCTTGGGATTCTAGTCTCTGAAACATAACATTAGGGACTGAACAAGATAATCAGATGAATTCATACTACTATTTGCAAAGGAGTTATCCTTTTAGGAAGTATAACATTTAAACCATTAGAAACAGCTTCTGACAGCCCTTCTTTAACTATGTACCTGATACTGCATGGGAGATTATCTCTGCCTGTGAGTGGCAAACTCAGTGATAAAAACCGTTTGGGAGAGCTAGAAAACTTTAAAGTCACCCTGGTGATTCGAATTGACTATTAGGCAACTTCTATTCATTTGAAATACTCTCTTTGCAGTTTTATATGCAGTATACATGTGTATTACTTCATTTTCCTCTCCCTGAAGTTTAGCATTATTTTAATGGCCATATTTTTAAAAATATTTTTCTAGTGTGATTTCCATTACTGCATAACATTTAGTCTTTGACCTTTGGAACACCTTTCCTCTCCCCTCATCAATTCTTATAAGCAACACTACTGAGTTAATGCAACTCTGATTTGTTTCAAGGTTTTCAGTTTGTTAGTTCAGCGATAGGCTACTAATATTCTGGAACTAAATTTTTCACGGTGCCAACATCCAAGTGTACCTGACCAAATCCAGATTTGGATTTCTCCTTCTGAGAGCCTTTGAATGTGAAGAGTAGCACATTTCTTGAAACCAGAACATGTGTCCATATTCAGAAATTTGCCTGCACACCAAAATGTATGTGTAACCCTAAAATGAATATTTATGACAGTTTTGCCATCATTCAAGGACGTGTACTAAGTGAGGAGAAACTTGCATCACTCATCCCATCATTTTGACCAGCTGTGGTCGAACAAGGTAATAATGCCTTTTGTTTTAACTCTCACACAGAGATGCCCAGGGGGATGGAAATGGGAGGAGCAACATTGTGGTGCAAGAAACTCCAGCTGAATTCCAGTTCTGGCACCTGTTAGTGTGGCAGTCTTAGCCAAGTCACTTTGTGTTTTTGAACCTCATTTTCCCTTTTGTAAAGTAAAAGAAGTTGAACCTATCAGGATGAATTGTTTTTAGAATTTTAGATTATAATCCATGTGTGATGTATACCTACTGGTATAATATTTACTTATAATTATATATAATTAATATAATATTATTATTTAATATGATATGCTATGTTATATGATATAATCTATATATGTACTGCATAATAAATAATTATGTCTCGTAGGAGCAAAGGGCCAGAATGAACTATCAGCGCTCATTGCAATTTTATAGAATGTAACTAGCAAGAGTAATGAGAATTGCCTGTATATAGGCTGAGTCCAGTCAAAACTAGTAAAAGACAGTTTTTAATAAGGAGTGCAGCATCATCTCAAGGCAACGGAATCTAGAAAACCTGAAAGAAAAGCTAAAATCTATTATAGATGTTAAAAAATTCAATAAGGTGGTGAGACTTTAAAAATGTACAAAAATCAATACTCTTCACATATACCAATAGTAGTATTTTGAACCATTTTATCTATTCGACAATTGTCAGATGATTTCAGGAAATGGCAGTGGCCTCCAATGAGTGGAGGTATATGTAGGTTAGGCCTTTATTCCCCTGAAACCTGTCCAACATTTCTGACATGCATCTGTATCTCAGGTGCATGTGAAACAATGAGCCCTTTTGAGATGCACTTTATCACTTACATGGACAGTAAAATCAGGAATAGCAAAGATGATGTCTTGCTATATCCCTTGTCCCAACACTAGAACAAGGGACATCAAAACAAAAGGGGCAGGTGACAATGCACTATGAATGGTTGGGTGCCCTGTTGCTGTGGTTAACCAGTATCACAGTCTGCAACTAAACCCTGAGGGGGAGAGCAAGCCCCAAATTCTCAGACCTCATTAGAACCCGGGAGGAGAACTCATCGGAATCTGAGGATGTGAGAAGCTAACTCATAGATAGTTTCCATGACATAGACAGGTAGGTGAGAAATGGCCTCATAGAAATTCTTCAAAAGACCCTCATGCTCTTATGTTCCAGGAGAATCACAGACTATTCTGCCCAGGTCAGCTGTGGTTAAGCCTTCCTTATGTGGCAGATTCATGAGGATACCAGCCTGGAGAGGTTATTAGTACTACATTGTATTTAATAATGAAAATCGAACTTAGATCAGTTGTAACAAAGGTACCAACAGTGCCTATCAAGAACTCAAAAATTGTCTTGCAGCTAGTTCTTGTGTCTCATAGCAAGATACACTCTGACCAGTATCAAGCTGAAAAGAGTCACTCTGAGGTGAACATAATGTCATTCTGGTGGGAGGGCGAGTCAGTAGGGTCACTCCATGGAGACCTCTATGAAGTGGAGGAATACACATTAAATAAGACTGTATCTTAGGTGCCAAGCTTTAGGAAACCGGGCTTCTCTTTCTTGAGATTCTCTTACTTCATTTTTGTCAAGTCAGTGGGGTTCCTTAAAATCTTTTCAGTATTATCACATAGTTTCAACACCATTAGTCTAACAAGGTAATGCATACTTCCAACATCTCTTTTACTAGTCCATAAAACTTCTTGTGTCCATTTCAGTAACGGTATTTGAAGTGATCAAGTAATAACTTTGAATGCATCTTTCCGATAAAGGTACTTTAAATGCTAATTAACCATCCTTAGGGTAGGGATTGCAATTAACTCCACTACACACATACATACACATAGACACAGACACATCCAGAGCACTTTATGCTGTTTCTACTCGAGTATCCTGGAGGCAAATGATCAAATACGCAAACACAAGAAACAACATCCAGAGAGATCATGTAATGGAAGAAAGGATCCCATTTACCAAAGCAATTAAAATCATCAAATAAACGAACAGACTACCCAAGAACTTGCTAAAAAGTGAGCAAGTTATAGATAAATAAAAAATTCAACTGTTGTGGAAGAACTTAAAAGAAGATCTGGAATTATACCATGCTCTTAATTAGGAATATTCAATATCATAAAGATGTCAGTTCTCCCTATATCAATCTATAGAATTAATATAACTTCCAGCCGGGCTCGGTGGCTCAGCCTGTAATCCCTCGCTTGGGATGGCTGAGGTGAGTGGATTGCCTGAGCCCGCGGGTTCAAGACCCGCCTGGGCAACTTGGCGAGACCTCATCTCTACAATAAATCAAAAATTAGCTGGGCATGGTAGCGTGCGCCTGTACTTCCAGCTACTTGGAAGGCTGAGGCGGAAGGATCGCCGGAGTCCAGCAGATCGAGGCTGCGGTGGCTGGGAGTGGCCACTGCACTCCAGTCTGGGCGGCAGAGTGAGACTCCAACTCAAAAAAAAAAAATATATATATATATATATAAAACTTCCACAAAAATACAACACCAACTCGACAAGATAATTTTAAACTTTATATTTTTAAAAGCAAAAAAAAAAAAAAAAAAATTCAACTAAAAAAAAGTTTTAAAGAGAAGTACAATGGAGGATAGTCCTATTAGATATTAAATGATATCTTTTAATTAAAACAATGATGATTAGCACAATAAGAAATCAATGGCAAGTCCTAACAGTTTGGAAACAGAAAATGAAATATATGCAGGAATTTAGTATGTGGTACAGTTTACATTTGAAATTATAGGCAAAAAAATATGATTAATAAAGCTGATGGGGACAACTGGTTAGCCAAATAAAAAATATTCTTTTCTTTACAATTTACATGAAAATAAATTTCAGCTGCATTAAAGACTTGAGTATGAACAACAAGACTTAAGCAAGAAGAAAATTTAGGGAAACTTTGTTTTTTGTTGGATTAGAACAGTTCTTTGAAATTATGAAATAAAACAGAAGTCATGAATGAAAAAATCATGATGCATAATTCCATATTATTCTACACAGCAAATACACTAAGAAATGTCAAAAACAACAGACATTTCAATTAATGTAGTAGTAAACTGGTTAGTTTTCTTAATAGGTAAAAGTTTCTATAAATCAACAAGAACAAATAATAGTAGCTCAAAAGATTTAGACAGTTCAGAGAAATGCAACTACACTTGACCATAAGCATGTAAAAAGATGCTGAAACTCAAACTTTTTCAGAATAAGATAAATTTAAGTTTAAATTATAGAATAACTTTTGTCAATTAGCAAAAATGAAAATGCTTGCAAACACAGTGTGTGTAGGTGAGCATATGGAAGGCAGAAACTCATATATTTTTCTGAGAGTGTAAAATAGTACTATATTTATGGAAATAATTTGGCAATACCTATGGAAATTTGGTGCAGAAACAGCAATTTCACTTCCAGGAATTTGTTCTCTGGGTGTGCTTTCATAAATATGTACACATATTCATAGCAGCATTGTCTATATTAGCACAATATTTTTAAAAATCCTAAATAATAGGACTACTTAAATAAGTATATAACATTTATATACTAGAAGAGTTTTCCTTGCCAAAAAAAAAAAAATTAAAAAATGAGAGAGACCATTACATATGGATATAAATAGAACAGTTGTCAAAATACATGCTAAGCAACCAAAACAAAGTACAAAAAACCTGGTTGGTTAGTTGTTAGAAGAGAAAAAAATGCCATACATGTCCACCTGTCCACATGCAGAGAATGCACAAAGACATAAGAATCTGACTAGTAACCCCATTTAAAAAAGGAAACTCAGTTGCCAGGAGATCTAGTTGAAAGAGAGATTTACTTTTTATTTTATACATTCTTGTACCTTCTGCCATTATATCATGTGTGTGTAATATCCATTCAAAGGCAGGACTAATTTTATTAAACATTTCAAAAGAAGGAGTGGTGATTTCTCATCGGCGCCAAGGGAAAGAGCTTTATTTGAAGTCTACAGAAACAAGGTATCTAGCGATGCAGCTATCAATCAGGAGTGGAGCCAGAAAATTCAGCACAAAGGAAGCTTAAGAGCTAAATCAAGGAATACCAACTGTCTGCCCCAGCATCAGCCAACCTTATTTTAGGTAACATATATGGCTGTCTCCAGGGCGTGATTCAGCTTGTCTTGGTAATTTGAAAATCATTTTAATAATTCCCTTAAACATTAAAGCACTAAAATCAATAGTGTTTACTGTATCTGATTAATCCCTTTACACTCCCCATCTACTGGCACAGATGTTTTCTAACTAATTTTAGCATCAGACTTAAAAAAATGAAATATTTTGCAGTATCCCAATATATATGTAGATAAAACGAAACTGTTCTGTTTGCATGAGGGAAGGGTGGTGGAGGGCCGGTGGAAGCCCACCAGACCATCTGTTCAAAATTCCCTGTTCAAATACCCTTCTCAGCAGCCCATCCACCTTTGTCTCATTGAATGCAGCTCAGAAGCCTTTGTTTCATGGGAGGATAAGAGAAGTAAAGATAATGAACAATTGAAGTTTGGTGTTGGCAACACAAGGATTCTCTGACAATTGGCAAAGAACAGGCCAGGTGTGGGTTCTGGTTTTCCTCTCAGAGCAATGGTCAATAGGGAAAAGTCTCTAGAATTTTGGAGGTTTTTCATGAGCTTATTTCCATCTTGAGGTGCCGAACTTACTATTTGTAACTTCTTAATATGTGACTATAACCTAGCAGGCTATGAAAGCTTGAAGACTGAGTTGTCCTTCCCACCTGTCAGAACCTCTGCCCAATGTGAGAAGCTTTTATTTTCTATCATATTTGTATCATGGATTCTCATCTTGCACATTCTCTGTACTCTGCCTCTCAATATTGACAAAATACTTTTAGTCGTGCAAATAAGAATTCTAAGATCTCTCTAAATAGATTCTCAGTCCCCTAAATTATTTGTATGCCTATCTAGATATACACATGTGTGTGTACACACACACACACACACACACACACACACACACAAACGTGTAGGGAAAAATAAGTAATACCTTTTTCTTACATATTGCAAGGTCCATGACTGAGATTCCTAAAATCAAAGACAGATGAACAAAAGAAAAGCAAAACCTTTTATTTGAAGAGAGTTTTATGTGACACGAGGATCTTCAGAGGGAAGACCCAAAGATACGGGGAAAACCATGTATGTTTATGGACAGTCATGCAAAAGTATCATTGGAGGACACAAAGGTATCATTGAATGGTTATAAACCAGGGGAGACTTACCAAGTTCTGTTTGTTCAGATTCTTCTTAGCTTCTTTTTATGACATTTCTTCCCTCCAGATATAAAACAGCAAAACGTCACATGAGAAACTTCAGGGCAGGAAGGAGGGAAAAGGTCAGAGAATGACTTTACTGCTTGAGTCTTCAGTTTCCATTTAGCTTAAATTACTCAGCGTGCCAAGAGATACCGTGTTCTGAGTCAAATATATGTGTATGTGTGACATATATAGAGGAGGCACCCAAAGTAACCCAGAATTATCTTTTGGAGGGAGGGCTCCTCGTAGTACAGGTTTCCTCTGCTAGGTAAGTGTTCTAGGAACACATGGGCATCGGTGTACCAGTTAGTGTTGTCGTGAGAGGCTGCGTTCGGCTTCAGTGAATTTTTTGGGGAGGTTTATTCAACACGTTTGCCCATCTCAAAATGGGTTAGTGACAGGTGTACCTGACCACACTGTACTGAGTGTTCAGCAGTGTTTGACCAAAAAACCATGACCCCATGTCCCACCCGTCTTATTCAAAAGATCTTGCCCAGAGTATTTTTTTTCCCCTTGATGAAAAAAGTCCTTAGAGAGAAACATTTCACTGATGTGGAAGAGGTAAAACAAAAAACAGCAAAAGCAATAAAGGGCATCAAAATAGATGAGATCAAAAACTATTCTGAACAATGGAACAAACATCTTGATAGTTGTATTGCATCAAATAGAGAGTACTCTGCAGGTGATTGAAGTTTAAGCATGTAAGAATAAATACTCATTTTTTAATAAATAAATTCCAGTGTTTTTTTGGGTTCCTCCACATATAATGTATATTTACAAACATTATGAATAATTACCTCTTTCTCACACTATGGCTTTTTATCAGTCTTCACATATATTAATAATAGTTTAAACTCATAAACAACATTCCCTTTGCACTTTGAAGCCAGAGATTCAATTGCTATAAAGTGTCATTGTTAGCTGTTGGGGTGAAAAAGGCTAAAATCTGACATTTCCCCCAAACTCGCCTCTGTTCCACTATGCAAAATCAGGCAAGTTATATAAGCTTTGAGAACCAGTTTCAAAACTGGAATGTAGGAGTACTTACTAGTATTTCTATGAATGTAGGAGTACTTACTAGTATTTCTATGAATGGTAATTTTAGACCATGCATGTGAAAAACCTGACGTGGTGATTGTTCAACAAACTGTTTGTAATCCTACCACCACCCACCATCACTCCTCTATTAGTTATTTGTATTTCAGAAGACTCATACATACTTCATGTCCAGTTTACCAGCCAGTTTATTATAACACGTATGTCAATCAATAATATTATGCATGTTATTTACAAGAATAGATGATATTCACATTCTTCTTCTTAACAATTGCGGCCTATCTCATTTAACACATAAATAAGAAAAACTTATAGCCAAGGCAAAATTTGCTTTTATGTCAATTCTTTATAAATCTTCCTTGGGTTGGACAAGAAATGGCACTTAAACTTCAGCTGTAACATATATAGGATCCTTCCGTTATTCATAAATTTACAAATATTTTGCAATGAAATGTTTCATAAGAGTCACTTACATGATACTTCATTGAGCCTAGGATGTCTCAGACTACCTCCCTTCTTCTCTTGGGGCTGGTCTTCCTGTTTTTGTTCTCTTCCATCACACTATCTTCATGTTTTAATTTAATTTTATTTATCTTAAGAGTCAGAATCTCACTCTGTCCCCCAGGCTGGAGTGCAGTGGCACGCTTATGGCCACTGCAGCCTTGACCTGCTGAACTTAGGCGATTCTTTCACCTCTGCCTTCCAAGTAGCTGGAACTACAGGTGTGCATCACCACATTCAGCTAATTTTTAAATTTATTATAGAGACAAGGTCTCGCCAAGTTGTTCTGGTTAGTCTGGAACCCCTAGGCTCAGGCAATCCTCTTGCCTCTGCCTCTCAAAGTGTTGGAATTAAAGACGTGAGCCACCTTGCCCAGCTCTTCCTGTTAAAAGAGTTTTATTTGTTATTACTTAAAATAAAGATATAACAATTTAAATAGTTGTTCAAGGCTATTTCTAACCAAAGAGGAAGTGTGATAAAGTTAATTAAGCGAGGAGTTGAATTCAGAGTATCTGACTCTGTGAACCATCACTGTGTTGCTCTGTTAACATAGTTGATCTCTTCATGCCAGCCATGGATTGTCCACATCCATTTTCACTTCTGAGACTCTGATCAAACTTTTGCCCTTGCCTGGATTTCTATCACCTCTTCTCCATTTCCACATAGTCAACTTCTCTCAACTTCTAATACCTAGTTCAAGTCCAATGTTTTCTAAAGAGGGAGTTATCTCTCTCTTTTTATTATTATTATTTTAAAGGTGTGGTGTACAATTCAGGATTAGGTATATAAGTGGTCATCGTACAAGTAAAGTTTGGTCCTCCCTTTGGCCCCAAGTTCACCTGGTTTGAAATCAGGTACCCTTATTGATGTTATGTATCTCCTTCACTCCCCTGGCAGTTTCTGGCTACTCCCAACCCCTTTCTTATGGTATTATGGTAAATGTTCAAGGTCCGCTTATATGTGAGTACATGTGGTACTTCAGTTCTTTGTTTCTGTGATAAATCACTGAGTATTATAGACTGTAAGTCCATCTAAGTTGTTGCATAGTCCATAATTTTTTTCTTTTTATGGCTGCATAATATTCAATTGTGTACATATACTACATTTAAAAAAATCGAGTCCAGCTTCAATGGGCTTGTTCCATGTTTTTGCTATTGTAAGTAGTCCTGCAATAAACATGTGTGTGCAGGTCTCTTTTTTATAAAATGATTTGAGTTCCGCCAGAAATATTCCCAGAAGGAGGATTGCTGGGTTTTTTGGAAGGACAATTTCTAGTTCTTTTAGAAATTGCCACACTGTTTTCTATAGAAGTTGAATTAGTTTGCAATCCCACCAACAGTGTAGACGCATTCCCTTTTCTCTGCATCTTCACCAGCATCTGTTGTTTTTTGTTTTGTTAATGATGACCATTCTTACCGGAGTTAGGTGGTATCTCACAGTGCTTTTGATTTGCATTTCTCAGATGATAAGTGAGGCTGAGAATTTTTTCATGTATCTGTTGGCTGCTCCTATGTCTTCCTTTGAGGAATGTCTATTCATGTCTTTTGCCCATTTTTTAATGGGGCCTTTTTCCCCCCTTTCAACACATTTGAGTTCCTTGTAAATCCTGGATGTTTGGCCTATGTCATATATGCAGTTGGCAGATATTTTTTCCCATTTTTGTGGGCTGTCTGTCTGCTCTCTTGATGGTTTCTTTTACTTTGCAGAAGCTTTTCAATTTGATGAGGCTCCACTTGTCTATCTTATCTCTTATGGCATGGGCTTCTGGGGTTTTGATCAGGAAGTGGTTGCTTATTCCAATTCTGTAAACATGTCTCCCATGTTTTCTAAGATTCTTAAAATTTGAGGTCTTACTTTTAGGTCTTTGATCCTCTTGGAGTTGATTTTTGTGTATGTTTTGAGTTTTATGTAAGGTAGGGGTCTTGTTTTATTCTTATGCATGTGGTCAGCCAATTTACCTGGCATCATTTAGTGAATAGGTTCTCCTCATCCAGTGTCTGTTGGTGGGGGCTTTGTTGAAGATGACTTGGTTGAGAAACTGAGGTTTTGTTTCCAGAATCTCTACCCTGATCCATTGTTCTATATGCCTGTTCTTGTACTAATACCAGGTTGTTTTGATTATTGTAGTCTTATAAAAAAGTTTAAAGTCTTGAAGTGTGATACCTACCATTTTGTTTCTTTTGTAAAGGATTGTTTAGGGGAAGGGAGGAAGATGACAGTGGAGCCAGTTAGATTGTTTGAGTCCCAGTGTGAGTGAGTGAGTATATGGAAAATTTTGCATATATGTCTGTAAGTGGCATGTGGAACTCAGAAGCAAGTGTTCAGAGGTCTCCTGGCAAAGCAACAGAGCTGCAGCTGCTTAGCTTGGATCCCAGCATGCACCAGGGCACAGAAGCTGAACATCATTTTAAATTTTTATTTTATTTATTTATTTTTAATTATTTTTCTTTTAAAGATGTGGGTTAGGTATGCAAATGTTTATTATGCTGATCCCCTTGTTGATGAGGTGTCCCCTTCCTTCCCCGGGTAGTTTCCCTCAACTGCCAATCCCAACCCCCTTCCCTGGCAGTTTTCCACTACTGTCAATCCCTTTCTTATAGTATTATGATAATTGTTTAAGGTCTGCTTATGAGTGAAAATATATAGTACTCTGTTCTTTGTTTCTGTGATAGATCACTGAGTATGATCGACTCTAAACCCATCCAAGTTGCTGTGAAGTCCATATGTTTGTCCTTCTTTATGACTGCCTAATATTCCATTGTGTATATGTACCACATTTTTTTTATCCAGTCCAGCTTCCATGGGCAACAGAGTGATTCCATGTTTTTGCTATTGTGAATAGAGCTGCGACAAACATGAGTGTGCAGGTATCTTTTTTGCAGAATGATTGGAGTTCCTCTGGGTATATTCCCAAAAAGGAGATTGCTGGGCCATATGGAAGGTCAATTTCTAGTTCTTTCAGAAATCACTACACTGTCTTCCAAAGAGGTTGCACTAGTATGCATTCCTACCAGCAATGTAGAAGCATTCCTTTTTCTCCCCATCCTTGCCAGCATCTGTTGTTGTTTGTTTTTGTAATGCTGGCCATTCTTACTGGAGTTAAGTGGTATCTCAATGTGGTTTTGATTTGCATTTCTCTGATGATGAGTGAGGCTGAGCACTTTTTCATGTGTCTGTTGGCTGCCTGTGCATCTTCTTTTGAGAAGTGTCTATTCATGACTTTTGCCCCCTTTTTAATGGGACTGTTTGTTTTTGTTCTTGTCGGCGCGTTTGAGTTCCTTGTAGATTCTAGATGTTAGGCCTTTGTCAGATATATGGTTGGCAAATATTTTTTCCCATCCTGTGGACTGTCTCCCTGCTCTCTTAATGGTTTCTTTTGCTTTGCAGAAGCTCGTCAGTTTGATGAGTTCCCACCTGTCTATCTTATTTCTTATGGTATGGGCACTTAGGATTCTGATCAGGAGTTGGTTGCCAGTTCCAGTTTCCATAAGGGTTTCTCCTGTGTTTTCTAAGATTCTCATGGTTTGAGGGTTTATGTTTAGGTCTTAGATCCATTTAGAGTTTATTTTTGTGTATGGTGATAGGTAAGAATCCTGTTTCAATCGTCTGCATGTGATCAGTCATTTTTCCAGCACCATTTAATGAATAGGTTCTCCTCTTCCCAGTGGCTATTGTTGGAGGTTTTGTCAAAGATGAGTTGACTGAGAAACTGAGGCTTTGATTCTGGAATCTCTATCCTGTTCCATTGGTCTATGTGACTGTTCTAGTACCAATACCAGGCTGTTTTGATTACCGTAGCCTTATAGTAATGTTTGAAACCTGGAAGTGTGATGCCCTCCTTCTTTGTTTCTTTTGCTGAGGATTGTTTGGTTATTTGTGGTCATTTATGTTTCCATATGAATTTCTGTAATGTAATTTCCAGGTCTGAGAATAATGCTGCTGGTATTTTAATGGGTATTGCTTTGAATCTGTAGTTTGACTTTGGTAGAATGGACATCTTAACAATGTTGATTCTTCCTATCCATGAGCATGGAATGTTTTTCCATTTGTTTGTGTCTTCTTAGGTTTCTTTCAGCAGTGTTTGTAGTTCTCATTGTAAAGGTCTTTCACTTCTCTGGTTAAGAACATGCTGAGGTGTTTCATTTTCTTTGTGTGGCTATTGTGAAAGGGATTGTGCTCTGACTGCTTGTTGTTGGTGTATGAGAACGCAGTTGTCTTTTGCACATTTATTTTGTACCCCAAGACTTTGCCAAAATCCTTTATCAGTGCAAGCAGGTTTTTGACAGATTCTTTTGGATTTTTGCGGTATAGGATCATATTGTCAGCATAGAGGGGTAACATTTATGGTCTTGTGAATGTTGAACCAGCCCTACATCCTGGGAATGAAGCCTACTTGGTCATGGTGGATGATTTTTGAGATGTGTTTTTGGATCCGATTTGCTAGAATCTTATCCAGTATTTTTGCATCTATGTTCATAAGGGATATTGGCCTGTAGTTCTCTTTTTTTGCTGGATCTTTACCTAGTTTGGTATCAGTGTGATGTTAACTTTGTAAAATGATTTGGGGAGAATTCCATCTTTCTCAATTGCTTGAATACTTTTAATAGGATTGGTATCAGCTCCTCCTTGTATAATTTGTAGAATTCTGTTGGAAA
>CAUYQG010115390.1:0-11692 GCA_963574415.1 Tarsius wallacei | reverse complement strand
ACCTCAACTCTACAAAGAATTTTTAAAAATTAGCCGGGCGTGGTGGTGCACATCTATAATCCCAGGTACTCAGGAGGCTGAGGCAAGAGAATCACTTAAGCCCAGGAGATGGAGGCTGCTGTGAGCCGTAATCGTGCCACTGCACTCCAGCCTGGGTGACAGAGTGAGATGCTGAGTCAAAAAAAAAAAAAAAAAAGTAATCTTTGAGATTGTTTTATTGCTTCTGCAGCAAGTCAGTCCATGTTTTGTAATCTCTAGAGCCACGAGTATCACAAATGATCCTGCAGATCCTTCCCAGATGCAACTTTATGTGTTTTCTAGATTCTGCTTCTTTTTTAAAGCAATACTTCTAGAGGCAAGCCAGTAATTACAGTTTCCCTAAAGGGACACTTAAAACCAAGCCAATGTAACAGAACTAAAAAGAAGCAATACACGAGGGGATCAAGTAAAAGACAAACAGGGGAACTTGGTAAAGCTAAGGTTGCCCACAGGAGGGGGGACAACGCAGGTGGAGAGCATGAGAATGCCATGAGGCATTCAGGACAAGAACATCACGGTTTAGCAGGGATGGACATGGCAGTGGCGGCTCACCGCTTGCCCTGCTACCCCAGTCCTGTCCCTGTCCTGCCACGAGCATTTCCTACTCTGCAAAGAGCTGGTCCTGGCGTCCCACCCTCGCACCGGGCTCACCTCCTCGGACCTGCAGGTGGCGTTCACACGGACCATGGCGGCTGGCCGCAGCACCTTGCTCTGGTGCAGCCGCAAACACACGAGGTCAGCGGCGCTGTTGGAGGGCGTGCAGACCAGAATCCGACTGTCCGGCAGGGCAAAGTGCACCTTCATCAACGACACAAGGGAGACCCAGGATCATAAACACCACCGACCCTGCAAGGTGGAAACTGTGAGTCCAACATCTGGCACACTCTGTTCACATCCAGGGTTCAGCTGCTATCCCTGGCATCCCTGAGACATGGGCCCATGCAGCGAGAGTGACAGGCCGCTCACCACGCTGTGGCCCAGTCCTGGGATGGGTGGTCAAATTCTCTACATTCTCCGAGATTCTATACCACCTTCCATGGCAGAAACGGCGTCAGATCCATGTACACGCGTCCAGTGTGCAGCACGGCATGGGGGCAGGCACTCAATAGGAATCTGCTAGCGTGAATCCCGAATGACACAAAATACGAAGTACAGACGATCTTCAACTTACAACAGGTCAGATTAAAATTTTCTGACTTTATGATGGTGTAAAAACAACATGCATTCTGTTCTGCTCCCTGACTTACAATCGGATTACACCCCCAAAAACCAGAAACAGACTTTGAAATTATGGTGTTTTCAATTTATGCAGCATTTATTGGATTGTAAATCCCATTGTCTAAGTCGAGGAACATCTGTACACAACATTTTCATAAATTTAATTTCAAAAGTAAATGGAGATGTCAAAACCTTCTGCAGAAGGGTGCCTTTAGCTGCTGTAAGGGTAACTTTTTTTTTCTTGAGTCAGGTCTCACTCTGCTGCCCAGGTTGGAGTGCAGAGGCCTAACTGTGGCTTACCACAGCCTGGACCTCCTGGGATCAGGCAATCCTCCTGCTAAGACTACATGGGCACTCCACCATGCCTGGCTAGTTTTTCTGGTTTTTCTTTGTAGAGACAAGGTCTCACTGTATTGCCCAGATTGGTCCTGAACTTCTGGGCTCAAACAATCCTCCCTCCTCGACCTTCCAAAGTGATGGAATACAGTTACCACACCTGACCAGGTAACTTCTTTTCTGTAGTAAAATTTCATGATGTGATCAATTAATTTACTAAGCTGAAAACAAATTTTCTTCTTAACCTATTAAATAAACTCTTAAAACCCTGAATACTCACATAAACAAACTTAACTAAATGTTATGGAATAACTGGGATTTCTCAAGCTCTTTACAACTTCCTGATTCATAATTCACACTCAGACACGTGAAGACAACATGGACAGCAGCAAGAAGCACAGCACGGTGGTGCTGCCACCCTCACCTGTAAGACAGCTTCTATGATTGTCACTGTCTTTCCAGTCCCAGGAGGTCCAAAAAGAATATACGGGAGGGGGCGGCAGTCCCCACTCAGAATTCTTCTAACTGCTAACTTCTGATTTTCATTAAGGACCGGGTTGAAAAACTCCTCTCTTGCTGTGGGTGTCTGGGCTCCATCTACTGTATCCAAAGTGGAGAGACAGTTTCAGTTAGATTCAAACGGCACTGAACACTGTGGCCACATCTTCACCTGGGTCAGGCATCAGCACAGGCTGTGTTAGAGGCTAAAGCAGAACTACAGAGGGGAGCACTCCTCTGTGTGGCCAGGGCAAGACAAGAGCATTGTGCGTTCCCTTTAATAGTCTGCCTGGCTTTGTTAAGCAGAGTCCGGAAAACACAGATTTCTGAGAGGAAAAACACAGGCCATTCAATGGATTCTTCCGCTTGATTAAAATCCTCCAATGAGACAGGATTTTAAAACATCTACTCTACCTTAAAAGGGCACCTGGTACAATTAACCCACAATCCAGCAGTCTTTTAAAAGCATCCGATGTAAACCAGTGAACCTGCTCTGGGTCTCCTGTTGAGGGAGGCTGTGGCCGGGGCCACTCCTATCCTCGCCCACTCTTCCTCCCACAGGGGCGCGTGCTAAGGAACCTGATCTCCAGGCACTGTCCTCCCAGGACCCTTCTCCCACCCCTACAGACACATACCCAGAACACTGGTCTCTGCAGCAAAGGCCACCATCCCCAGGGGGTCCTTGGCACCAACAGGCTTCTCCATAGTTCCATGTTTGGTTTGGTCCTTCATGCTTTTCCTGTTCTAGAAATTATTACAAAGAAAAATGTTTTTATTTTTATTTTTTAAACAGTTTGGTGTTTACCCTGGTGAAAGAATAAACATCTATTAGTGCTCTACTTATTACATTTACTTAACAGTTCTTTGAATGATCACGAGTCAGATCCTTTGAAATATAATGAAAATATGAAATACTGATGCTAAATCCCCTAAGGGTTTTAGCAGCCTTCTGTTTTTGAACCTGTTATAAATTTTGTGATGAAACCACAACAAAGGACTAAGTTACATCTTACTAGTGTGTTTGCCCTTGCCATGTCCTTCCTGCTCTCATGGCTGGCCTGTGTCTGGGGACCTACAGGGAGAGGTAGGCACGGCCATAGGCACCCTCACTGTCCTCACATGCCCTTCAGAGTGCCAGGTTCCCACTGCCTGCCAACTGCACTCAATTTCCCGCACGAGAGCTGGTTTTGTGTGTGTGTAACCATGAAGGGAATTTGTCCTGGCAATGGGAGTTTCTGTTACAAACAATTCTGTAACTTACAGCTTTGCATGTATTATCTTCATGTAAACACTTGATTAGTGTCAAAGGATAAATTCTAGACTTTGTAAAATGTTACATCAAAAGTTTTCGCATGAAATATTTCACACATATTGCCAAGTTTTAGTCCAGAAGGTTAAGCCAATGTACCTCCCACAACTGTTGTACAGGTTTTACAGTGTACCTGACAACCAACAATACACACATATTTTTAAATTTTTTTTATTTTTTTGAATCAGAGTCTCGCTCCATCACCCAGGCTGGAGTGCAGTGGCATGCTCACAGCCACCGTAGCCTTGACCTGCTGGGCTCAGGCAATTCTCCCGTCTCAGCCTTCCAAGTAGCCAGAACTACAGATGTGTGCTACCACGTCCGGCTTATTCTTTTAAATTTATTGTAGAGACAAGGTCTCACCAAGTTGCCCAGGCTGGTCTCAAACTCATGGGCTCAGGCAATCTTCTCACTTGATTCTTGAAATGTAACAAATCCCTCCCAAAGTGCTGGGATGACAGGTTTGAGCCACCACGTCCAGCCTGCACACATATTTATTTATTTTTAAAAAATTTTTATTTTCAAGTTGTACAATTCAGGGTTGATGATACAAAGATTCATTGTGCAGGTGCCCCTGCTGATGAGGTGTGCCACCCCCTCCCCATGCACATATATTTAAAGTATACAAGTTGACAAATTCTGACATGTACATGCACACGTGTCACCACCACCGCAATCTTTTTTTTTTGTTTTTTTTAGAGGTGGGTTTTCGCTACATAGCCCAGGCTGGTCTTGTACTCCTGGTCTCCAGCAATCCTCCATTCAGCCATCCCAAAGTGCTGGGATGACAGGCTTGAATCACTATGCCCAGTCACCGCTACCACAACCAGAACAAGCAGATCCATCAAACCCCTCTGTAATAGTTCCCTCCAGCCACACTGGTTGGTTTACATGTTTTAGAACTTTTTATAAAATGAAGTCACATGGTATGTACTCTTTTTTGGTCTGACTTCTATTACACAGGGCAAGTCACTGTTCTGAGGGGGGATTAAAAAAAAGCAAAACAGAATTTATTTATAAAAAGTTGTGTACACGGCTGGGTGCAGTGGCTCACACCTGTAATCCTAGCACTTTGGGAGGCAGAGGTAAGAGGACTGCCTGAACCCGGAGTTCGAGACCAGCCTGGGCAACTTGGTGAGACATTGTTTCTACAATAAATAAAAAAAAGTAGCCAGGTGTGGTGGCATGTCCCTGTAGTTCCAGCCACTTGAAGGTTAAGGCAAAAGAATTGCCAGAGCCCAGCAGGTTGAGGCTGCAGTGGCTGGGAGTGTGCCACTGCATTCTAGTCCGGGCAACAGAGTGAGACTCTGACTCAAAAAGCAGACAAACAGAAAATTGTGTTTTTATTTTTATATGTTTAAACTTCAGTCACCTTCAAAGTCCTCCCCATCTAACTCAACACACCTATCGAGATGCTTTTTCCACTGCTCAATAGAGTTTTTAAACTCACCAACTTTGATGCCTTTGTGTTTCACTTCTTCCACATTGGCAGAATGTTTCCCTTGGATGACATTTTTTATCCAGGAAACAAAAAAATGTCATTTGGGGTGGGACTCGGTGAATAAGGAAGGTGGGGCACCAGGGGTCATGACACTTTGGTCAAAAACTGCAGTATACTCAGTGTGACGTGGGCAGGCTGTTCGTGTAAACCACCCATCATGAAATGGGTACGCATGCTCAAAGAATCTCAAAAAAAAAAAAATTCACTGAAGCCAAATGCAGTCTTTCACAACAGTGCTAGCTGTACACTGACATCAACAGGTTCCTAGAACACTTACCTAGCGGGGGAAGCCTGTACCACAAGGGCTTGCCCTCCAAAAAACTACTCCAATTTTTGGTCCCCCTCATATGGTGCCAAGTTTCCTGCTCTTTGCTGCGTAGTGTTCCCTTGTAAGAATACACCAAGCCTACTTATCTCGTGACCTGATGAGGGCACAGGGTTGTTTCTGGTTTTTGGCAATTGCAAACAAGCTGTTATGAGCTTAGTGAGTCTCTGCATGGTCGTATGTTTCTCTGTCTAGCGGACATACCTAGGAGAGATGGCAGGATCGCATGGCAGGTGCATGCTTAGCTTTTTGAAGCTCCTTTTCACATGGCTGTACCACTCTCTCTGCCCACCAGCAGGGCAGACCTTCCAGTTGCCCCCTGTGCTGACAAGTAGAGGGTCCGTCTTCCAGATCTGGGCCATTCTAACAGATGTGCAGTAGTACCTCACTGTGGTTTTGTGTTTCTCTAACAACTAATGATGCTGAACATCTTCTCACACGTTTATTAGCAGCTGTATATACCCTTTGGTAAAATATCTGTGGGTCTTTGGTCTATTTTCAAAAACAGCTGTTTTCTTATTGAGTTTGCAGAGAAATTTAAGATGTATTCTGAACACAAGTTCTTAATCAAATATGCAATTTGCAAATGTTTTCCCTGTTACTTTTATCGTAGCTGCGTCTCTCTTTTATTTTCTTACAGGCAGGATCTTGCTCTGTCACCCAGGCTGGAGTACAGTGGTGCGATCTTTGCTTACCGCAACCTCGGCCTCCTGGGCTCGTGATCCACCTCAGCCTCCCGAGTGGTTGGGACCACCACCATGCCTGGCTGCTTCATAGTGTCTCTTGACAGCAAAAAAATTTCACTAAGGTCCAGTCTATCGAATTTTTCCTTTATAAACTGTGCTTAGTGTCACACCAAAAAACTCTTTGCCCAACCAGAAGTTGACGATCTCCTCCTATGTTGTTTTCTAGAAGAGTTATTGCTTTGGGATTTATATTTAGGGCTATAAATCAGAGAGCTACTCTTTGTATTCGCTGTGACATACGCATCCAAGCTCACATTTTTTGCACGTGTAACGCAACTACAGATCAATTTGGGTACAACAGGCATCTCAATGATGCTGTGCCTTCAAACCCACGGCACATACATAGTATCTCTCTCCATAACTTAAGTCTTCTGTTGATTCCTCATCAACGTTTTGCAGTTTTCTGGAGACAATCCGGCACATCTTTTGTCCGATTTATCTATAATGTTTAAAACATTTGGATACTATTTTTTAAAAAATTCAACTTCTGAGTGTTTATTAAAAGTATACAGAGCAACTTATTTTGTAGACTAATCTCCTATCTCCTGGTTAAATCACATGTCAGTTCTAATAGCTTCATTTTAGATACCATTTGATCTTCTATTTTTTTGAGTTGGAATCTCACTCTGTCGTCCAGGCTGGAGCGCAGTGGCACGCTTGCGGACACCCCAGTATCAACCTGCTGGCCTCTGGCAATCTTTCCGCCTCAGTCTTCCAAGTAGCCAGAACTACAGGCATGCACTACCATTTCCAGCTAATTTTGAGATTTATTGTAGAAATGAGGTCTCACCATGTTGCCCAGGCTGGTCTCGAACTCGTAGACTCAGGCAATCTGGTTGCCTCAGCCTCCCAAAGCGCTGGGATGACAGGCTCAGCCATCAAGTCCCGCCTCCCTCCAATGTTCTATATGAGATGGAAGCCTTTTCTTTTTTCCTCGCCTCGTCAACAACGTACAATGTTGAACAGAAATGCTAACAGTGGTCTTCCCTTGATCTTGACCTTACAAGCAAAAGACACTCATTTACCACTAAGAAAAGGGTTTTCATAGGTGAAGGCAGTTCCCTTCTATTTCTGCTTTGCTGATTTTTGATCAGGAACGGATGCTGGCTTTTGTCAGATGCTTTTTCTGTGACTACTGTGATTATATAGTTTTTCCTTTTTAGTCTGTTAACACGGTAAATTAAACTGGTTGATTTTTGAAATGCTACAAAATTCCTGACATGACTCCTTCTCAGCCTCATATACATAGTCAACTCAACAAAATTTTGTTTCTAAATTTTTTCATCTATGTTCTTGAGTGACAGCGGTATGCATTTTTCTTTTCTTGTTGTATCTTTGTTGTTTGGTATCACTGTAATGCTGGCCTCATAAAATGAGTTTGGAATTAACTTTCCTTGAGCTGAACAGTTTGTGTAGATGTGGCTTTAGTTCTTTCTGAAATGTTTTGACAGAATTTGCCAGTGAAACTACCCAGGCATGAAGTTTTTATGGCAGGATGGTGAGGAGCATTTATAACTGTAAGTCCAATTTATTAAATAGACCCAGGGCTATTTAGTTATGAAGTTCTTGCTGAGCACTGTGTCTTTCATCAATACATCCATGTGTTAGTCAGGAGTCTCCAGAAAAGCAGAACCAACAGAACCAATAAGGTGTCGGGAGGAGGAGAGAGGGAGGGAGGTATTTATGACAGAAAATGGTTCTTGCAATTATGGGGGCTGAGAGAAGTCCCAGGACCTGTAGTCAGCAGGCTGGAAACCCAGGAGAGCCAATGGTATGTCCCGGTCAGGAAGCCAGCAGGCTCGCGACACCAGAGTTGCTTCAACTTAAGTCAGGAAAAGACGTAACTCTCAGCTCAAGGCAGTCGGGCAGAGGACATTTCTCTCACTAGTGGAGGCTGGGGGGATTGGAGAGGTGGCAGGTCTAGTTATCCTATTCAGGCCTTCAAATGAGCGGAAGCAAGCACCCACATTACAGAAGGAAATCTGCTTTACCAGTCTATCAACTCAAATATTAATCTCACCCCAAAACACTCTCACAGATACATCCAGAACGACGTTTCATCAAGTATCCAGGCATCCTGTGTCCTGGTCAAGTTGACACAAAAAACTACCTACCACGGTAATATTCTCTTATCTTTTGAATAATAGCTATAGACTCTAGACCTGTCACATTTCTCATTCCTAATACCAGTAATTTGTATTTTCACTCCTTTCTTCCCCTGGTCAGTCTGGCTTGAGGTTTAGCAATTTTACTGATTTTCTCAAAGGACCAGCTTTTGGGTTCACTGACTTCTCTATTTCTGTTTTCTATTTCATTGGTCTCGACTCCAGTGTTTATTATTTTCTATTCCTTTCACAGTTTGGATTCCATTTGCTCTTAGTTTATGAAGAGAAAGTTGAGGCCACTGATTTGAAACCTTTGTTCTTTTTAATTTTAGGTAGTTAACGCAATACATTTCCCCTGAAGAGTGCTCTAGCAGCAACCCACAAATTTTGTTAAGTCTCATTTTCAATTTTGTTCTGGTAAAAACACTTTATTTCATTTTCTTGGAGGCTGGGACTACAGGCATGTGCCACCACACCAGGATAATATGTTTTTGATTTTTTGTAGAGACTAGCTCTCGCAATGTCACCTAGGCTGGTCTTGAACTCCTGGGCTCAAACAATGCTTCTGCCTTGGCCTCCTGGAGTGTTGGGATTACAGGCATAAGCCACCATGCCCAGTCTTTTGATGTCTTCTTTGATTCACGAGCTATTTTCAGTTTCCAAATATTTGAAGGTTTTCCAGAGATCTTTGGTTTCTAATTTAATTCCATTGTGATTAAATAACATACTTCTATGACTTTAATCTTTTTAAAGCTGATGTGTGTCATATGGTCCCCCCCAAAAGGTATATTTTGATAAATGTTCCAAGTTCAGTTCCAGAGAAAATGGACGTATTCTGCTGTTGTTGGATGGAATGTTCTATAAACTTTAGGCCACTTTGGTTGGTTTGTCTATTGTATCTGTACTGATTCTGTGTCTTCCTTTTCTGTCATAACTGAGAAAAGGATATTGACATTTCAGAGTGTAACTGTAAATGTGTCCCCTTCTCTTTGCAGCTGTCAGTTTTTGTTTCATGTATTTTAAAGATGTTACATGACATTTAAATACATGACATTTAAAACTGTTAATGTATTCTTGATGAATTATTTTATTATTGTAACATCACCTTTTTCTCTTTTTGTTCTTTGTTAATCTTGAACTCAGGGTTTAGACATCATCTTCTTTATCCTGGTAATCTTTGCTCAGAAATCTATTTAGTTGGATACCAATAGAGCCATTCCATCATTCTTTTATCAACCCCTTCTTTGGGGTTATAGCTTTTCCAATCATTTTACTTTTAACTTACTTGTGTATTATATTTAAAATGGGTTTCTTACAGGCAGTATACAGTTGGGTTTCTCTTTTTTGTCCAATTTGTCAACTTCTCACTTTTAATTGCAGTGTTTAGACCATTTATATTTAATGCAATTACTGATATGGTTAAATTTAAATCTATCACCTTGCTATTTGTTTTCTATGTTTCATCTGTTCTTGTTGTAAAATTATAGTTACAGATTTCAATACCCCTACCTCAGTAAATGACCATACAAATGGAAAGAAAAATCAGTAAGGTTATAGTAAATTCAAACACATGTTCTTCTTTGCGTGCCTGTTTTTCTTTTTTTCTCTTCCACCTTTAAATTTCTTATTTTAAAATTGTGGGGTACAATTCAGGGTTAGGTATACAAGTATTCATGGTGCAGGCATCCTTGTAGATGAGGTATGCCCCTCCTTCCCCGGGCAGATTGCCACTACTGCCACCAATCCCACCTCCCACTACTGTCAGTCCTTTTCCTATAGTATTACGAGTTGTTCAAAGTCCACTTATGAGTGAGAACATGTACTCAGTTCTTTGTTTCTGTGAAAGATCACTCAGGATTATAGACCCTAAGGCCATCCAGGGTGCAGCGAAGTTCATGGTTTTGTTCTTCTTTATGGCTGCCTGTTTTCCAGTTAGTTATTTTTGTGATTCCTCTTCAACTCCATTGTTGGCCTGGCAGCTGTAACTCTTTGTATTACCGCTTTACTGGGTGCCATGGGCTTCACCACATACATCTTTAACTCATTACCACTTCACATAGCCTCTAAGAACCTTACGAAACTATTCTTCCATTTTTGGCGCTATTGCCATCACGTGTTTTAGGCCTGGCAAACTTATAAATTCTGTAACAATTCTATTATTTCAGCTTCAGAAAGCCAATTATCTTTAAAGATGACTTTCAAAAGCAAGCAAAACCTATTTACATTATCCACAGATTTACCACTTCTGGCCCTTTCCATTACTTTGCATGCATCCTCACTTCCACTTGGTATACTTCTCCCTGTGCCTCAGGATTTCACTATTTCTAGTAGCACAGGCCTGCTGGTGCCGGATCCTTTCTTCTCGTAGCTTTTGTGTGTCTGAAATTTTTCCTTTACCTTCATTTTTGAGAAGCGTTTATAGGGTACAGCTTGACAGTCTTTTTTCTTTTCGGTACTTTAAACATGTCATGCTGTTTTCTGGCTTGCACTGCTTTTGACAGGAAATTCACTGCTATTTCTGTTCTGTATATAATGAGGCCTTTTTCCTCTTTTAAAAAGTTGATACATAAGGCCAGGCATGGTGGCTCATACTGTAACTCCAGCACTCTGGGAGGCCGAGGCAGGAGGGTCACTAGAGCCCAGGAGTTCAAGACCAGCCTGGGCAACATAGCAAGAACTCATCTCTACAAAAAATCAAAACTTTAACTGGGTGTGGTGGTTCATGCCCATAGTCCCAGCTAATCAAAAGGCTGAGGGGAGAGGATCACCTGAGCCCAGGAGGTCAAGGTTACAGTGAGCTGTGATCCTCATGATCATGCCACTGCACTTCAGCCTGGGTGACGGTGAGATCCTGACTCAAAAACAACAACAAAAAACTGATACATCATAGTAGTACATATTTTGGGGGTACATGTGATATTCTGATTCATGATGCAATATGGAATAATCAAATCAGGGTAAATGGGATTAACATCCGTCACCTCAAATGTTTTTCTTTATGTTAGAAACATTCCAATTATTTTCTTCCAGATGTTTTGAACTATACGCTGTTGTTACCTATAGACATTTCACGGTACTATCGAACACTAGATCTTTTTCCATCTAACTGTATTTTTGGACCCATAAACTAACCTCTCTTCATCCCCCTCCCTGTTTTTAACATTTGCTCTTTATTACTGACTCGAAGGAATTTGATTGTGATATGCCTTGATGTAATTTTCTTCATATCTCCTGGACTTAGGGCTTGTTGAGTTTCCTGATATGTGGGTTTACAGTGTTCCTCAAATTTGGAAATTTCTAGTCATTATTTGTTGGCACCCGGCCACGGGGGCTTACTGAACCTTAGAAATCAGGAAAGCCAAAGACCCCGAGACTGCTAGGACATGTCCGGGAGCTGTTGATGCCATTACCTTCCCCTCTAATATTTAGCATATTTAGCCAGAAATAACTCTGATGATCTAAGCATGAGGCTCTGAAACTACAGCAGGCATGGTTAACTGTGAAAGCTCACTATTTCTGTTTCTCACAGACTGCAGTTTTGGCCATTACATAAGTATAATTCCAACTCAGGTCACTTTCGAGAGCCTCACATATTACAAGCCTTTTTGTATTAGA
>CAUYQG010115387.1:0-19766 GCA_963574415.1 Tarsius wallacei | reverse complement strand
ATTGTCATTATTTATTTTGAAATATTTTCTAATTTCTTTGTAAGCCACAAGTTACTTATAAATACATTTTCAAAATTTTCATATATAGGAAGATTGGTGGAAGGATCACCAGAGCGCAGCAGGTCGACGCTGGAGTAGCTGTGAGTATGCCACTGCACTCCAGCTGGGGCGACAGAGTGAGACTCCAACTCAAAATAATAATAATAATAATAATGACTCTATAAGTTAAAAAAACAAAAGTACTATTATAGTCATTGATGAAATTCTAAAGCTAATGCTGTGAAAATCAAGACAAATGGTACATCTGTATCCCCACTGTGTCTCAATATTATTTTGAAGCTTCTACCTAATGCCATAAGTCAGAAAAAGTAAACATCTTATACATTTTGTACAATAAACACAATATTATTTTAGTTTGCAGTTGAGATGATTGTAAATCCCCTCAAAAAAGCCAACCCAGTGACTACCAAAAATTACTAGAATTTAATAAAAGAGTATATTGAGATGGTGAAGTCATTTTAAATTGACAAACACCAGCAGTGATTCTTTATATACTTAATATCAAGTTTACAATATAATTTAAAATTTTGACACAATGGCAATAAATCTACAAAGTAACTCAAATTTAACACATTAGAAGATTTATGTGAGGAACACTATAAAGAATTACTGGACAACAATAAGAGAGTACGTGGAAGAACAGAAAAACTTAATGTCATTTTAAAAGTCAATCCTTCCTAAACCAGTATATATATATATATTTTTTTTTAGTTGGAGTCTCACTCCATCACTCAGGCTGGAGTGCAGTGGCATACTCATGGCCACCCCAGCGCTGACCTGCTGGGCTCCGGTGATCCTTCCACCTCAGCCTTCCAAGTAGCCAGAACTACAGGTGCATGCTACCACGCCCAGCTAATTTTTGATTTATTATAGAGATGAGGTCTCACCAAGTTGCCTGGGCTGGTCTCGAACCCGCAGGCTCAGGCAATTCACTCACCTCGGCCTCCCAAAGTGCTGGGATTACAGACTGAGCCACCAAGCCCAGTCCAATATATAAATTTAATTCAATTCTGATTTTTATTTTATAATTAAGGAAGTGAATAAGGGTATATGTATAAGGGTATTAATAACAGAATTATGTACATGTGCAGAATTAGAAGTTCTCTAATGTCCAACAATAGGAGAGTTGTTAAGTAAGTTTATTGCATGCATATGTAATTAGATATTTTGAAGTCATTTTATTTGGGGAAATACCTCAGAATGTAGGGAGTAGGTCATAAAATAATATTAAGCTAAATAACTATACTAAAATATATATAAAACAGAAATAACAAAGAAAATATATGAATATTTAGTAGTCATTATCTTTGAATTGTGGAGGCAGTCAGTGAATTTTTTTTTTTTTTTTTGAGTCAGAGTCTCACTCTGTCTCCCAGGCTGGAGTGCAGTGGCAGGCTCTTAGCCACCACAGCCTTGACCTGCTGGTGACCTGCTGGTCTCTGGAGATCCTTCTACCTCAGCCTTCCAAGTAGCAGGGACTAAAGGCACACACCACAAAACCCAACTAATTTTTTGATTTATTGTAGTGACGAGGTCTCACCAAGTTGCCCAGGGTGGTCTCAAACCCTTAGGCTCAGGCTATCCTCCCACCTCAGCCTCCCAAGTAGCTGGGACTATAAGCACATGCCACCATGCCCAGCTAATTCTTATTTTTCTTATTTATTTATTTTTTTTAGAGACAAAATTTCACAATGTTGCCCAGGGTGTTCTCGAACTCCTGGGCTCAAGCAGTCCTCCCGCCTCGGCCTCCCAGAGTGCTGGGATTATAGGCATGCTCGACCGGTAGGTGATATTTTAAAGGCCCTTCTGCACTTTTTCATATTTTCTATAAGGAGTATGTGTTACTTTTAAAACCAGGAAAGTGATAAGGTTTATCTAAAGTAGAAAATTGTCCAGAGTGCAGTGGCTCACACCTGTAATCCCAGCACTTTGAGAGACTGCAGGAAGAGGATTGCCTGTGCCCAAGGGTTCAAGACCAGCCTGGACAACTTGGGGAGACCTTGTCTCTACAATAAATCAAAAAATTAGCTGGGCATGGTGGTGCATGACTGTGGTTCCAGCTACTTGGAAGGCTGAAGCAGAAGGATCCCCTGAGCCCAGCAAGTCGAGGTTGCAGTGACCGTGAGCGTGCCACTACACACCAGCCTGGGTGACAGAGTGAGACTCCAGCTCAAAAAAATAAAAATAAAAATAAAGTAGAAAATTGGTATGTCTTGCTCTGAAAAGGAAAGTATTTAACCCAGTATATGAATGTCTCTGTGCCACTCATACTGTGCCATTGTGTCCCTACCCAAGGTACTGATGGGCATGCCCTATGGAAGTATTCCCAGAAAGACAGTGCCTCGGGCTGAGGAAGAAAAAGCCATGGACTTTTCTGTCCTCTGGGATTTTGAGGTACTATTGCTGACATACGGATGCACTTTCATTCTGTAATTTTAAGACCTAGAGGTTTCATGGATAAGTGTGAAATCAACTGGGGTCCCAGCATTAGGCAAAACGCTTCTCTCCATCCCTCTGACTTCTATTTTGAATAATGCCCTCACCTCACCAGGATTATCATCAGATCTTCTGCCTCTCCTTCCTGCCTTGTCTTAGCTCTTAGAATCCCCTTCCCTCTGCTGCCAGAATGAGCTTTCTAAAATGCAGATCTGATGCTGTCTCTCTCCTATCTTGGATATTCATGGATTTTCATTCCCAATGGAATAAAAGCTAGTGTTGTTGTTTTTTTTAAGTTGGCGTCTCACTCTGTCACCCAGCCTGGAGTGCAGTGGCACCCTCCCAGCCACCGCAGCCTCCACTTGCTGGGCTCCGGCGATCCTCCCGCCTCAGCCTTCCAAGTAGCCAGAACTACAGGTGTGCGTTACCACGGCCGGCTATTTTTTTTATTTATTTATTGTAGAGACAAGGTCTCTCCAAGTTGCCCGGGTGGGTCTCGAACCCACGGGCTCAGGCATTCCACTCGCCTCAGCCTTCCAAAGTGATGGGATGACAGGCTGAGCCACCGAGCCTGGCAAGCCAGTATTCTTAATTGGGTTTACAAAAGGATTGTTATAATCCCGCGCCTTGGGAGGCTGAGGTGAGTGGATTGCCTGAGCCTGAGGGTTCGAGACCCGGCTGGGCAACTTGGCGAGACCTCATCTCTACAATAAATCAAAAAATTAGCCAGGTGTGGCAGCGCGCGCCTGTAGTTCCAGCTACTTGGAAGGCTGAGGCGGAAGGATCGCCGGAGCCCAGCAGGTCGAGGCCGGGAACAGCCACTGCACTCCAGTCTGGGCGACAGAGTAAGACTCCAACTCAAAAAACAAAAACAAAAACAAAAACGAAAAACAAAAGGATTGTAAGTGACCTGTCTGTGCCTGATCTCTTCCAGTTCCATGTCCATCAAATACCTCCCACCTCAGTGCCCCAGTGTCACCAAGCTTTGAGGAAGTCCCTGCATGATCAGTCACAGTCAGTGCCTCCCTTAGATCCGGGTTAGAACTCTGAGAAAGAGATCCATGGTAGAAAGAAAGTGTCTGATGACCATCTGATGATCCTTTCCCTGGAACACCTTCCCTGCTTTGTGACCCCCACGCCACCATGCCCCTGGGGGTCAGTCTGAAGTTCTGAAGGCTTGCTGAACCTGGAGGCATGGATGTGGTGCCCCCCCACAGCAGGTCATTGCTGCTGTGATCCCTCACTCTCAAAGTCAGACTGGACTTGCCCTCGTTCTTTATTTTACCCAAAGATCCCTGTTGAAACACTCTATCTATGAAAAACAAACTAAAACCAGGCTCGGTGGGCCATGCCTATAATCCCAGCACTTTGGGAGGCCAAGGTAGGAGGATTGCTTGAGCCTGGGGATTTGAGACCAGAGCAACAAAGTGAGACTTTGTCTCTATAAATATATATTTTTTTGAAAATTAGCTGGGTGTAGTGGCTTGTGCCTGTAGTCCCAGCTACTCAGGAGGCTGAGGTGGGAGGATTGCCTGAGGTTAAGGCTGTGTTGAATCATGATTGTGCCACCACACTCCAGCCTGTGTGACGGTGTGGGACCCTGACTCAAAAAAAACCCTCAGAACTGAATTTATTCAACAATAATTCCTTGCTTTGAATTCACAAACACATGTTAAATGTGCTGAAAATCTAAGTTAATATTACTCCTAAATAATTATACCTAAAAACTATGCTAATTATACTTAAAGCCAATTACACCTAAAAGTCAAAAATGAAACAAAACAAAATCTGAGGTTCTGGGTAAACAGTGAGCCTTATTGTGTATAATTTTCTTCAGAAGTTTTGAAGTATTGAGAGAGCTCACAGACTCCCATTCACTTTTGGAGTGTTAAATGAAGACCCTAGAGAAAAAGGGAATAATTTGGAGCTATGTGTGTATGTTCACACGTGCACACACACACACACCTTATTCTTCACTTTATCTTGAGTGCTGATAACACTCTCCTCTTCATCCCACATCTCCATGCACCCTGTGAAATGGGGAAATTAAGGGAATGAGGAAAGGAAATGGGGGAAGACATGGAGGGTCCCTGGAGCACCGGGAAGGTGAAGGGAAAAACAAGAACACCCGGAACTCCTCCTTTTCCCCACTTAGACCCGGGTTAGAACTCTGAGAAAGAGATCCACGGTAGAAAGGAAGTGTCTGATGACCGTCTGCTCTGCACTTACCAACCCAGAGCGTTTGGATTTGCTGTCCCACAGGGCTACATCAAGTACTCCGCACTCTTCTATGGCTACTACAACAACCAGAGGACCATCGGGTGGCTGAGGTACAGGCTGCCCATGGCTTACTTTATGGTAGGGGTCAGCGTGTTCGGCTACAGCCTGATGATTGTCATTAGATCGTAAGTATGGCTGTCTCATTTACAGACTTTGACTTTTCTTCACCAAAACACTTCACTCCTTTGGCCACTCTGTGCCTACTTATCTTCTGGTGGGGCCTTTAGAAATAAAACAAGGAAACAAATATACAATGCAAATGCAGATTGTAATATGTGGTATAAAAGACATAAACCAGGTGGTATGAAATGTTCTGGGAAATGGGATAGAAACTCCTTTAGATGAAGCAGAGAACTACCAGTCTGCTGAAAGTCTGGGGAGCAGCATTTTAGACAAAGGAGAGCAAGTGCAAAGGCCCTGAGGCAGCAAATATCCTAGTGTGTTCCCCAGACTCTCAAAAGGCCAGTGTGGGTTGAAGGGAGCTTGGTACCTGGTAAGGTAAGAATAGAGGTTTGTAAGACCTGTTTCTGCATTTCTCCAGAGCTCAGCTTCCTCAGAAAAACTCTTCTGCTCTTCCATAACTCTAGCTTGTGTATTAGAGCCAAGCCTAGCACTTATAAAGAGAAAAATAAATGTATACTAAGTAAATGTATGAGGCTGTGATTAACCATGGTGGCTTTCTCTGCCCCAACTCTACTTGTCTCTGTGGTCAGAAGTGACCTTTTAATATATTTGTGCCAGCCAGGCTTGGTGGCTCAGCCTGTAGTTCCGCACTTTGGGAGGCTGAGGTGAGTGGATTGCCTGAGCCTGCGGGTTCGAGACCCACCTGGGCAACTTGGCGAGACCTCATCTCTACAATAAATCAAAAAATTAGCCAGGCATGGTAGCGTGCACCTGTAGTTCCAGCTACTCGGAAGGCTGAGGCGGAAGGATCCCCGAAGCCCAGCAGGTCTAGGCTGCGGTGGCCGGGAGCGGCCACTGCACTCCGGTATGGGTGACAGAGTGAGACTCTAACTCAAAACAAAACAAAACAAAACAAACAAAACAAACAAACAACAACAACAAAATATATATATATGTGCCTCTTAATGCATATTCTCTGATGAAAAATTTGGCCCAGCCCGTGAATTGCCTTCTTTGGAGTCAGGAGACTCCATCTGCTATGGCTGGGGAGTGTGGGGTGAGAGGCCCAGTCTCCTGCACAAACCTCACCACCAGGGACAGCCACTTCAGCAAGGACATAAGGGGTCACTTCTCCCAAAAGGGTATGCATGGCTGTGTCTCCAGGAAAGGAGTGGAGCCCTCTTAAAGCCTGGTTAGAACCCTGGAAAGGGCAATGGGGAAGCCTGACTTGGCCTTCTATCACATCGTCTCAGGGGAAAATGCTGCTGTTCACAAGGTCCTGCCCAGCACTCAACAGTTACCTCTGAGTGATATCTGGTTGCCCATCTCTATCCAGCAAAAAGGAAAAAAACAAGACAGACTTGGTTTTATTCTTAGCCCTCAGGTTGTTACTTTTTCCCTGCTATTATTCCAGATAAATGTGGGGATACGGAATGTTTCTGTGATGCATCAAAAAAGCTAACTAAGCTCTGCGGAACAGCAAATCCAAAATGTAAGGTAGAGTTAGGAAAGAACACAAACCCTCCACAGTATCTGATAGAGCCTCTGCTTGGAATTCTGTGATGCCCACAGGGCCAAGCTCCAGGGAATACAGGCTAAGGACAAGGGGTGAAATAGGAAGTTTCCAGGTACTTTTTCTTTGTTGTTTTTTGTTTGTTTTTTTTTGCATTGGCGTCTCACTCCGTCACCCCAGGCTGGAGTGCAGTGGCACACTCACGGCCACCCTACGACCTGCTGGGCTCTGGTGATCCTTCCCTCTCAGCCTTCCAAGTAGCTGGAACTACAGGCGTACACAACCATGCTAATTTTTTGATTTATTGTAGAGATGAGGTCTCCCCAAGTTGCCCAGGCTGGTCTCGAACCCACAGGCTCAGGCAATCCACTCACCTCAGCCTCCCAAAGTACTGGGATTACAGGCTGAGCCACCAAGCCTGGCCAGTTCCAGGTACTTTCAACAAAGCTTGCTTAAGAAAAGGATTGAGCTGGGCATGGTGGTTCATACCTGTAATCCCAGCACTTTGGAAGGCCAAGGCAGGAGGATCGCTTAAGGCCAGGAGCTCGAGAACAGGCTAGGCAACATAGAGAGATTCTGTCTCTAAAAAACAAGAAAAAAAAATTAACCTGGTGTGGTGGCACATGCCTATGGTCCCAGCTACTCAAGAAGCTGAGGTGGGAGGATACTTTGAGCCCAGGAGATTGAAGCTATGGTGAGCTATGATTGCACTACTGCACTCTAGCCTGGGCCACAGAGCGAGATCCTGTCTTTTAAATAAAAAAAGAAAAGAAAGAGAAAAAGGAAAGGAAAAGGAAAAGGAAAAGGAAAGGGTGTGTACATGATTTGATGGTAGGCCCAACTGCCTCCGATTTTTTGGGTTTTATATCAGAAAAAAAATGTGTTCTATCCAAGAAAATAGATGACTTAGAAGGGAATGCTCCTCTTTGAGAACAGAGTCCCTATAAAGGGTTCTCAAACTGCATTTGCAAATAAGTCAAGTCACAGGAAATCGGGTGTAAGGGTGGAAAACATGGTCAACTCTCTTGTATCCTGCAGACTTCTTATTACCCAACTGAAACTATGTGTGCTTGCAGGGGACTCTGAATTTGGGGGGAAAGGTGCCATGGCTATCATCAAAGCTGTCTTGGCTCAAGTCCCTGTCTGGCTTGTTCCCTCATTGAATGTCAGCTGCCTGTTCATCTGCTCCCTGTGCCCAAGACTGGCTCAAGTCACGGTTCCCTTGGGGTGATACAGCAGAAACAGGACAGGCATCACAACAGAGGTGTGTGCCCTGCAGGATGGCCAGCAATACTCAGGGGAGTACAAGTGATGGGGAGAGTGATAACTTCACATTCAGCTTCAAGATGTTCACGAGCTGGGACTACCTGATCGGGAACTCAGAGACGGCCGACAACAAATATGCCTCCATCACCACCAGCTTCAAGGTAGTCATCCCAGAGCAGTTCCCACTTGCCAGGAGAACTCTGGGTCCCTCGGTCATTGGAAGACTTCTCCCAACTAGGGTTTGGAAATAAGATCCCCAAATAATTTGTGGCAGATCTTTCCCAGAGTGCAAGCCCAGCTCTCAAGCCCATAAGAAAGAATGCTCGCTCGTGGCTGGAACCCACCACATGTTTCTTAATATGGCAGAGAATTCTGGATGCTGAGATCTGGTCCTGCCTGTTTCCTCAATGAACAGTTTTCTGCTGGAGGAATTGGAAAGGTTTATTTGAGGCAAGCAGTTCTCTGCATGCTAGAATCATCTAAGAAGCTTTAAATATCTCCTGGGCCCCACCAAGAAATTCTGATGTAATTGGTCTGCCACTAGTTTTTAAAAAGCTCCCTAAGTGATTAGAACACCCAGAAAGAGTTGAGAACTCTGGTTTGGGAGAGTGGGAATAAATAAATCAACTCTATGTTTCTTATAACCTGCACATAATTATCTCACAGATTTGTTCACAAAAGAGATGTAAGGTGGCCCACAAAACTGTAATTCATACAAAATAACAAACCAAACAGGAAGCAAACGAATGAAGGGCAAAGTTGTGACACCAGGCACTGCTCGTTGTATTTTTTCCCCCATGACTATAAAAACTATCCCTGTTCTTGATGGCTCAGTATTTCTCCTGTCCAATCAGCCAGGTTCTTTCCCCCAGGACCTAGCAGAGGTCAGTTTTCCACAACTGTGCATGGTTCTCTTCGTCCCTCTGCTCTTTCCCCGTCCTTCCTGCTGCCCAGTGACTGAGGCCTGAAGATGGCAGAGACACTCACCAGACAAAGAGATCGAATTCAGCAATTCACTGCATTACATGAACTCCAGAGCCCTGTGAGCTTGACTGTGCATGGAGCAGAGAACTGACTCTGTCTCCTTCTCACAGCAATGGGGGGCTTATGGCCACCTGCATCCAAGGCCACTTCCTCTCGCCCTATCAGAGGACAAAGCAGATCAATGTCTATGAAGTACTTTGAACATTTGAGAAGGAGAAAGCTTCTCCTTTGAGTCTCTTAAAAACAGACACAATATACTTTCATAACAAGGCAGTTGTGAGAATTATGTGAGTTAAGACTTTGGTGTCTGGGAAACCTCATTTTCCATCCTGGTTCTACCTCATACTATAAGTGTGTCTTTAGAAAGAGTTACTGACTGGACACAGTGGCTCATGCCTATAATCCCAACACTTTGAAAAGCTGAGGTGGAGAATTGCTTGAGTCTAAGAGTTCAAGACCAGCCTTATCTCTACAAAAAATCCACAATTTAGTCGGGCATGGTGGTGCATGTCTGTAGTCCTAGCTACTTGGGAGGCTGAGGAGAGTGCATCACCTGGCACCCAGGAGGTTGAGACTGTGGTGAGCCGTGATTGTACCACTGCACTCCAGCCTGGGTGACAAAAGTGAGACTGCAACTCAAAAAAAAAAAAATTCAATTATATTTTCATATACTAGCAGAAACAATACAAAAATCATTTTTAATTCTGTTTACAATAGTAGCAAAAACATACAATTCTTAGGAATAAATCTAACCAAAATAGTGAACAAGACCACTATACTAAAAAACATTAAAGATTAAAGAAATTAAGAAACCCCAAGTAAATAAAGCACATGGTGAGTATTCAATAAATCTAAGTTTTCCTTATATGTACCTAAATGGCAACAGCAATAAAGTATATTTTCTTAAAGAAAATGACTAATTATTCTTAGGGCACAGGGCATTACAGCACCATCTCTGTATTATCTCATTTATGGAAATATAGAAAGTAGCATTCTCAGGGACCCAACAGCCATGGTTCCTGTTGATTTCTGGTCTGACATCTCGTTTTCACACATTAAGGAATCAATAGTGGATGAACAGGAGAGTAACAAAGAAGAAAACATCCATCTGACAAGATTTCTCCGTGTCCTGGCCAACTTTCTCATCATCTGCTGTTTGTGTGGAAGTGGGTACCTCATTTATTTTGTGGTAAAGCGATCCCAGGAATTCTCCAAAATGCAGAATGTCAGCTGGTATGAAAGGAATGAGGTAAGAAGAGTGTCTCTGATGAAATGAAGGTTAAGGCAAATACTCTGGTTCTTATGCTATTTGGCTAACGATTGAAAGAATTAGAGGACTAGTTTTAAAAAGTGAAATTACATCCCTTTCCAGTCATGTAACGTGAACACCTTGAACAGGGTCACCTGTTATTAGGCTTTGGAGACTGGCTTTTCTAACTAGATTAACTGGATTTTAATCACCATGGAGAACTGAATAGACAGTTGTCCAACACCATTTACTAAAAAGACAATCCCTTCCTTACAGCTCTGCAGTGCCATACATTACAAATCAAGCGTCCGTTAATCCATGGGTGAAATTCTGGGCTGTTCTTTCTATTCCTATTTGTCTATTCCTGCACAAATAACACACTGATATACTATGCCTTTATAATATATCTTGATATATGGTAGAGTGAGTTTCCTCGTTGAGCTTCATGAGAAAACACATTAAGGTTTTATTGTGATTACATTGAATCCATAAATCTCTTTTGGAAATTTGACACCTGTGATAGTTTGCAAAAATGGCTACACTCTTTCACCTTGGCTACCACCATGCCATCCAGACTGAGGAAGACCCAGAAAGTTCCAGCCCACATGAACCACAGCCTTATCAGCAAATAACAGAGGCATCCAGGAGGCTGTAGTAATGTTAATGGCATACATCACCACAGTATCAGCTTCAACAAATATCACCCAGTTTACTTTGGAAAAGTTGGTATGAGGCATTATCATTTAAAAAGGAACCAGAGCTTCTCCCCGGCTGTCAACCTTGATAAGTTGTGGACTTTGATCCGTGAGCAGACACACATGAATGCTGCTAAAAACAAGACTGGAGCTGCTCCCATCATTGATGTGGTGTGATAGGTCTACTACAAAATTCTGAGAAAGGAAAAGCTCCCAAAGCAGCCTGTCTCAGTGAAAATCAAATGCTTTAGCAGAAGAACTGAGAAGATTAGGGATGTGGGGTGCGGGGGCCTGTGTCCTGGTGACTTGAAGCCACATGGAAGGAGGTTCACTAAATACTAACACATGCTTAAAATAAAAAAAACTACAAATTCTTTCTATCCTCGTATGCACATTCATGAAGAGGTAGAATCCGTTTCCCCATCCCTTGAATCCAGCTTGGCTTGGCCATGTGACTTGCTTTAGCCAATGAAACAATAGCAACTATGAAGGAAGCAGAGATTTTTAAAGTGCTCGTGTATTGCCACTTGCTCTTTTACTGATCTTGGAAACCCCGAAACCACCATCATGTGAACAATCTCTGGCTACCATGCTGAGTGATAAGAGACATGTCATTCAGTTATCACCCTAGCTGGTAGCCAGTCAACCACCAGATATGTAAATGAAGCCATCAACCATCAGCTGACCACAGATACATGAATGAATCCAGGTGAAGCCAACAGAAGAACCACTCAGCTAAGCCCAGAAAAAAAAAATGCTACTCCACAGAATCAAGAACTAATTAAATTAATAGTAGGAAAGTATCTGTCTGCCGGGTACAGTGGCTCAGGCCTGTAATCCCAGTACTTTGGGAGGCTGAGGCAAGAGGATTGTCTGAGTCCACGGGTTCAAGACCAGCCTGGGCAACATGGCAAGATCTTGTCTCTACAATAAATCAAAAAATTAGCCAGGCATAGTGGTGCATGTCTGTGGTTCCAGCTACTTGGAAAGCTGAGGCAGAAGGATCACCCGAGCCTAGCAGGTTGAGGCAGTGGAGGCTGTGAGCATGCCACTGCACTCCAGTCTGGGTGAGACAGAGTGAGAGTCTGACTCAAAAAAAAAAAAAAAGGAAAAGAAAAAAGAAAGTATCTGTCTCCCTCAACAAAGCAAGAAAGGATTTTTAAAAGGAAATATGAAACTGATAGGACAAATATAAAGCACAAAGTCAGATTTAAATCTGAATATATCAGTGATTATGATACATATAAGTGGATTTGATGCTACAGTTTAAAGACAATAATTATTAGATCAAATTATTTAAAATCTACATGTTATTTATGATTAATTCATCTAAAACATCAGGACACAGAAAGGTTTAATATAAAAGGATGGGGCTAGTGGTTTCTGCTAATGGTAGCCTAGATTACTTGGAGCAAGTGTTGACAAAAAGATGCCAAACTCTGTAAAATATTTTAAGATGGCTTATTCCAAAACATGTGCCCACCGGTTGAATGGTGGCTTGGTTATATACAATTTTAGGGCAGCAGAAGTTACACAACCATAAATCAATACAGGTGAGTTTTTCATTGGTTTGACCCAAGAAGGAGGGACATTTCCAAGTGGGTGCTTGTAGGTCATAGGTGGATTCAAATATTTATTTATTTATTTTTTTTTTTTTATAAAGATGTGGGCTGCAAGTCAGGATTAGATACATAAGCAGTCTACACTGCAGGTGAGGTCTGGGCCTCCAACTGGTTCTCACTTTCCTTGGTTTAGAATCAAGTACCCTTAGTGATGTTACATGCCCCTCCTTCCTTAGCAGTGTCCCACTACTGCTGATCCCTCTCTTGTAGTATTGTGACAAATGTTCAGGACCCATTTATGAGTGAGAACATGTGGTATTCAGTTCTTTATTTCTGTGAAGGATCACTGATTATGACGGACTCTAAATCCATCTAATTTGCTGCAATGTCTATAATTTTGTCCTTCTTTATGGCTGCGTAATACTGCATCATGCATATGTACCACATTTTCTTTATCCAGTCTACTTTCGACAGGTAGAAGGATCGGTTTCATGTTTTTGCTATTGTGAATAGTGCTGTGATAAACATGCTGTGTAAGTATCTTTTTTGTAGAATGATTTGAATTTCGGCAGGTATATTCCCGGGAGCAGGATTGTTGGGTCATATGGAAGGCTAGTTTCTAGTTCTTTAAAAAATCTCTACGCTGTGTTCCATAGAGATTGAACTAGTTTGCACTCCCACCAACAGTGTAGAAGCGTTCCCTTTTCTCTGCACTCTCGCCAGCATCTGTTGTATTTTGATTAATTTATGATTGCCATCCTGACTGGAGTTAGGTGGTATCTCAGTGTGGTTTTGATTTGCATTTCTCTGATGATTAGTGAGGCTGAGCATTTTTTCATGCATCTGTTGGTGGTTCATATGTCTTCTTTTGAGAATTGTCTATTAACGTCTTTTGCCCACTTTTTCATAGGGCTGTTTGTTTCCTTTCTGCTCATTTGAATTCCAAGCTGTAGACACCCTTATGTACATTGGAGTGGGCAATCAAAAAATGTCTTGACTGGTAACTTGTAGTTCCTCTCTATGGAATTTTGGAAATCAGTAGAGGAGATGTTTTGATGCACTAAGCGGGGGCCAAAAGACTCTAGATTTTTTGATATGTGGATGACATTCTATAAGTAACAGACTTCAGAGAGGATAGATAAGTGCCTTACAAGGTTCCCTAAGTTGAGAGTCCCCAAGAGATGGCTTCTCAGGACCATAAAATACTTTTATTTCCTTCCTTATTTGTTATGTTATGCCAAAGTCAAAATGGAAAACAAACCTTAGTAGGTAGTGTAAGAGGGTAATGAAACCCCACCTGATGAGTCCTTATCAGCCATGAGTCCCCAGGTCTCTTAGTTAGGAATCTGAACAAGGTAGCAAAAAGGTCAGATTTAGTCCTCACAGGTAAGCAGTTGAAAGCACTAAAAAGGCTGGTTTAAAGAAAAATCATGTAGTTCCAGCTACTTGGAAGGCTGAGGCAGAAGGATTGCCTAAACCCAGCATACCACTGCACTCTAACTTGGGTAACAGAGTGAGACTCCAACTTAAAAAAAAAAGAAAGAAAGAAAAAGCATACCCTAAAAACACTGAGGATCTGAAACCCCAGTGGGAGACCCCCAAGATAAATTCTAAGTGAAAGCCTGTGACAGAACTATAAGGAGAGTATCAATGCCGAGACAAATACTAACTTTTCAAACACTTGTATTTGTGCTCTGGTTCCATCCCACTAGGGTGTTAGTCTGTGTTGTGTTCATTAGGTTGGTGAGATCTTGATGTGCTGCCTCCATCTAAAGATGAAAGATTTCGCAATGACTCAGTAGCCATTGAGCAATGCTCAAATTCACACTCTATTGAGAGGCCTTCACATGTCACTGATCACTAATATTCAACACACAGACAGTGATAAAAGGAGGATGCCGAAGCACCGTGATGGCTCATGAGACCAATGTGCCAGCGAGAAGCCACGTGAGTCTGGAAGTCTTTCAGAACAGTCAGGAGGGATGTTGCAGGGTGACTGAAGACCCGTTGGTGGTGACCAGGTTCTTGGTGCTGTGAACAAAGAATTGGACAAGAGGGTAAAAAGCGGAGTAGTTTATTTAGCAAAAGCAAAAGGTGACAGTACACTCGAAAGAGAGGAGTGGGCCTGTAGCAGGAAGACAGAGAGGTTGTGACACCGAGACTATTATAGGAAGTGGCAACTTTATTATGCCAGCAGACTCGGTGGGCTAATGCTTCCAGGCCAAGCCCCCAGAACAGAAGAGGGGTCTTATGCCTTTGCTTAGGTAAGGGGGGGGTCGTGTTGAGCGATTACACATTTTCTTTGGAATTTACAAGGTTGTGCTCAGCAAAATCAGATCTTTCAAAGAACAAATGGTTTCCAGGAAATGCAGGGCAAGTAGGGGCTATAAACTGATAAGGAGACCAGTTGGGTAAGGTTGTGAATTAGGTACTCTTTTGCATTTCCATGAGAGCCGTCAGTCTTTGGCCATTTGGCTTTTTCAAACAAAACCAGCCTGGCGGGTCTTTAGAGTTTGCCGCTTGACTTTCAAAAGGAAATACCTTTAACTGCTACCAGCCCTCTTTCTGCCACATTCCCCCCTTTGATGCTTGACTTCTTATGGGTCTACAGCATCATAATCCTTAATCTGGTGCATTAACATTATATAAGCCACAGTTTTTCGTTCAACAACTGTTTCCACAAACTTAGAAATGGTGTTCATAATTACTGGGGCTGTGCAAGGGAGGATAAGACAGGATCCCACCAATAGGACTACAGATCCAATAATATACTCAAAACCTCCCAGACCCAAGAGTATGTTTTCAAACTAATTGCTGATTTTTATGCCTTGCCATTTTTGTACCGGGACATGGGCAAGCTTTTTAACATTGGTGGCTATATCAGTTATAACTATTTTTATCTATTTGCAAACAACAGTTAGAGCTATTAAATTTACCACATATTTCTACTTTTTCTGCTAGCTGGTAGTTTAAAGCTAAGCGGTTTTGATAAATAGCTGCACGCATTTGGGCTTGTTGCTGAGCAACCAGCTCAAAAGCCATGGCTGTTTGATTAGTTATAACTTCCAAGACAGTTTGTAACCTGATAATGTGATTTAGCATATTTATAGGCATGCAGTATTTCCGACTCCCATCTTGTGCCCGTGTGGCTGGGCCATAAGTATTTATAATTCTCTGGGGTGGCCATTTGTCATTTTTCCAAACCTGGTTTCCTCCTATATTAGGAACTTGGTTGAGGAATCGAGCATCTCATGTTTTGAGGCTTTCATAAAGGGGAATACCTAGTTCATCCCCCCCTGGGTTAGGCAGAAGGAAAAATCCTGGCTGGATTATTCCTATGGTACATGTGCCTTTCCATAATGCTGGGAGCTGGGCATATGCAACCTTTTCATATGTCCAAAATAGCCCTTTAGTACATTGAGAAGATTTAGTTGCATAAGCAGATGCCTAATACCAAACAGGCCTTGTTGGCCACCAGAACAAACTTCTGGCTGGGATGAATAACGATGGAAAACTCTTACGTCTGGCCAGATCGTTTTTATACACGTACATGCTGGGTGTGTGAAGGAAGCGATAAACACCCAAATTAGGCAGAAATACATAAAAGCACAAGAACACTTCTATTTTAAGAAAGAATGGAAATGCTAGTGAAACCCTTTCCTAACATGTTCAATGGGGACAACTCTGTTGATTCTATAACAAATAAAGTTAGTTCTACAGCAATTAAAATGACAAACAGTTTGGCAAATATAAAGGTTGACAAAGCAAAACAATAGCTTATCAGTAATGTCTGCTGAGTTCTTAAGCTGAATCCTTAATCTTCTGCCATGCATCGATCAGTCAGCCTCCAGTGTGTGACTGAAGCAGGGCTTGAAGTATCCTCAGGCTTCTAGAGCAGGGCTGGAGAAATTTGTTCCGGGTCCTCTGTTGGGCTCGGCGACTTTCCAGAGGGTTAGCTTAAGGGGACCAAATCCATGGTGCACTCCCAGTCCTGGAAGGCCAGCTTAATTCTGCTATGTAAAAGAACAGTAAATGGCCCCCTCCAGAGGGGCTTTAGAGGTTGTACATTCCATTCTTTTACCCATACCATATCGCCTGGCTTAAAAGAATGGGCATCGGTAGTTAAACTAATTGACAATCGTTCTCTGACTTGACAATGGATGGCATTTAGGACTGAACCTAAGGCTTACATTTGCTGTTTTAGGGTAAGACTTCCTAATTCCTTTAAGTCTCCCTGTATGCCCTTAACAAGAGGGAGTGGCCACCCATAAAGAATTTTAAAAGGCAAAGGCAAGAATCCTATTTAATTATTCAAAGGCCTGTTTCTGGACCTTTTCCCAGGGACTCCTGTTCACCCCACTTTGAGGCTTCATAGAGGGGTTTCATCATGATAGAGAAGTTAGGTATTTAAATTCTATAGACTACCATAGGAACAGGACCACCCTTAGGGTCATTTTCTCTTTTCTTACATTTGTTGGTTGGGTCCTTCCTTTCTTCAATTTTTAGCAGCATTTACTCCCCTGGGACATTTGAATTTTTCATGGTCCAGGAAGTTTCTAGGGAAGTAAGCTTATAAACCATGATTAAAATTTGTCCCAAATGGACAACACATTTTCTTACGAGCATTTATGTTTGTGGCCCCCTTTCCTTCAGAGGTGTAGGAAAAAGGCCTACCATTAAGCAATTTCAAAGGTTTAACAAATTCCATTTTAGGAACTGACTTGGATCCTGAGCGATGCAATACCAAATACCTATGTTCAGTTTACTCATGTCTCCAAAGGATTTCTAGTGATTATTATGCTAAACCGCAAATTGAAAGATTGTACTGTCCTAGTTCTACATTTGATGAAGTTTTCCCTGGATTTGCCAAGGGGTGGGATAGGTTGCCACTTGGCCTGCAGTAGAAATGTTTGAACGCCTTCTAAAACCTACCTATAGGAAATTCATTTATGTCTAGCTTGTGCTAGCTACCCTGCCTCAATTATTTATTCTTTAGAGATTTTTTGGTCCCATAATCATTTGGGGTGCTGAAGGGTGAAGGTCCATCTTCTGTAATTTCTTCAGAGCTGATAAATGGGTGCAGTCCTGCCTAGCCAGAGATCGAAAATCTCTCCCTGTCTAACTTGAGGCATCCAGATTTGTTTCAGCAGTGGCATTGTTTGCAGGCACTGACTGGAATTCTTGCATGACCGTTATGTGGGCATGAAATTACTGGATTCTGGCTCAATAAAAGGAATAAAGTCAGGCATATATTTGACAATTTTAGGTAGTGGCTGATTACCTTTCGTACAAAAGCTACAAGGTCCGAAGTTATTAGCGTAACTTAAATGATAAATTTTAATCTCTGTGGCTTTATTACAAGTACCAGCCTTTGGAGTTTTTAATGTATTTCTGGACTATAATGGTAGCCTGACAGATTGCTTTAGACTATAATTTGAACTAGGCACTCAAGTAAATTTTATATAAAATTTGAAGAGAAATCCGAAAATGTTTGGAGACTTGCATCCAGAAAAGACTTTATTATGCCTAGATTGGTTATGAATTTCTTTTGTATATATATTTTTTCATAAACTTTCCTCATACCATTTTTGGCATGATTATACCATTTTATTTTTGTTCTCTACCCCCTTTTTAAAAATTCTTAGATAACTATTTATTTTATTAGGTTTCTTTTTTAAGCCAGGCTCGGTGGCTCAGCCTGTAATCCTATGCTTCGGGAGGCTGAGGTGAGTGGATTGCCTGAGCCCGCGGGTTTGAGACCCACCCCAGCAACTTGGCGAGACCTCACCTCTACAATAAATCAAAAATCAGCCAGGCGTGGTAGCACGCGCCTGTAGTTCCAGCTACTTGGAAGGCTGAGGTGGAAGGATTGCCAGAGTCTAGCATGTCGAGGCTGCGGTGGCCGGGAGCAGCCACTGCACACCAGTCTGGGTGACAGAGTAAGACTTCAACTCAAAAAAAAAAAAAAAAAAAGATTTCTTTTTTAGATAAAAATATTTTTTCTCTTATATTTCTTTTTTTTTACTAAAATCTTATTTGTACACCAACATCCTTTTTATATTTTTCCTTTGCATTTTGCTTCCCTTTTTATTTATTTATAGATAACCTTTTAGTTATAATTTGAATTTACCTTTTAGTAACCATTAGGTGAAACATTTAACTTTTGGAACACTTTTAACTCCCACTAGAGAGCAGGTTTTAGGAGAAAGAAGTTCAGTATGAGCACAAGGCTAAAAACTTAGTCTCAGTATTAATTAAGAAATTAATTTGGACCCCAGCCACATTCATATAGACCCAAGGATTCTCTGGGGTGATGGCAAACAGAGCGCTGGGCTGGGCCACGCCCCTTTCCCTTCAATTAATGGCCACCATTACCGAGCTAGGTGCCCCCCTCACCTTTCTGGAGAAGCCGCACCATCTCTTTCAGTGGCTTTTTAGTCCTGTTGTTGGCCAAGGTCCTAGGGGCTTAGGCCATCAAGAACAACTGTGCTTTAAGTGTCCAGATTGACCACATTCATAGCAGCTGATACTATCCCCCTTAGCAGGTTTATCCTTATCAGGCCTCTTTTGGGTGGCTGGAGCGTTGCCTTTAGTGGCAACTACCAATAGGTCTGTTTACCTTTCCTCTGGCTGGTGCTCATTTTGGAGTTCTTCTCCCTTTTTTTTTCTCTTTTTTAATGTTTCAGTTTCTAAGAACTTCAGAAGCTTTCTATAATTGGGAGTTTGTATTCATAGTCCTGGGTCAAGCCTCTGGAGTTGGACATTTAATATTCTATAGGATATAATCTTGTTTGCAAAGTAGTGAAACAAATTTTTTTTTAAATGCCTCTGAATACAGAACTTTTGATCATTTTTTTTTTTAGGTCTACAAAGTGAATTTAATTGCCAGATAATTTTGCTTCTTTTCAAATCTTATTATCTGCTAACTTGTAGTGAGTTCAAATTTGATTTTAATAATGCACTTATTATTATTTTTAAATTTTAAACCACATAATTTTAATTTTTGCTTTAATTATTTAAGATCTGTCCTACTGGGGTGCCTGAGGGTACAGATTATTACACATTTTCTTGGTCACATTTCTTAAAAACCCAGATTTTGTTTTGAACATTTGCAATTTATCCCTCAAAGGAGAATTCTAAAACAAACAAATAACTAAATAAAGCCATAAACAGCAATGCCAGGTATCCCTGGGGTCCTGATGGTTTCCAAGCTGAGTGTTCTCAGCCCTCCTTGAAGCCTTCTTTTTTTTTTTGTTCTATGACTTTCGAATGATGCCTATAAAATGGCCTGGTACAAAACCTTTTTAGAATGAACAGACCAGGTAGATGTAAAATGATCTGTTTCTACTTATTCCTAATTATGAGCAAGCAAAATTGATTGAACAATTAAATGAGAGTGATCAGGTCCCACTCTATGCACCACAAAGTGTGCCTAGTATTTGATCTGTCCCTTAGGTGAAGTACCGAGCTTACAAGGTGACTTAATCAGGTGGGAATGGCCAGTTCCCATGCCTTATTAAGTCCTGCAAAGTATTCAGCATTTAAAGCTTTACCAGTCTTGTAAGAGGTGTGCTAGTCAGGCATAGCCAAAAAAGCAA
>CAUYQG010115384.1:0-10629 GCA_963574415.1 Tarsius wallacei | reverse complement strand
CATCAGGCCCACTGAGTGAGCTCCCTTATTGTTGCACGGGATGGCAATGTCCACATAGCGCAGAGGAGAGTCTGTATTACACAGAGCAATGGTGGGCAGGTTAAATAAGATGCCTCTGTGAGAGGCTGGTGGTCAGTCCTGGGATCAGTAACCACCAGCAGACGGGGCTCCTGGAAGGCTGCCTGGATCTGGTTGGTGAAGGTTCCAGGAGTGAAGCGACCAGTGATAGGAGTGGCTCCAGTAGCAGCAGCAAAGTTCAGCACAGCCCGCTGGCCAGTGTTCCTGGAAGATATGACATTGACATCAGCAGGGTTTTCAATGGCAACAATGGCACGAGCTGCAAACAGAAGCTTCTCCCAGGTCCTCTTCAAATTTATAATGTAGATGGCCATCACTCTTCCTTTTGTAGATGTACTGTTCCATTTGGAAGTCAAGATTGGTGCCACCTAAGTGGGTGCCTGCTGCAAGGAATTTGAGAACATCCTCCTCCTTCATTTGCAGGACGTCAAGGGCTCCGGACATTGTGAAAGTTTCCCTTTAAGTTACGACGGGAATTGAGAACAACGCCGTATGGACCCCTCTGCGGGTAGAGCGGAAAGTCTGTGCAATATTTTATTGTTTATACAAAACTTTGACATGAATTACCTCATTTAATAATTTCAATACGGGCTCGGTGGCTCAGCCTGTAATCCCAGCACTTTGGGAGGCCGAGGCGAGGCCCGCGGGTTCAAGCCCAGCCCGGGCAACTTGGCGAGACATCTCTACAATAAATAAAAAAAAATTAGCCAGGCGTGGTAGCGCGCGCTTGTAGTTCCAGCTGCTATGAAGGCTGAGGCAGAAGGATCGCCAGAGCCCAGCAGGTCAACGCTGGGGTGGCAGTGAGGGTGCCACTGCACTCCAGCCTGGGCGACAGAGTGAGACTCCAACTAAAAAAAGAAAAAAGAAAAGAGATCTTTGGCCGCACACGGTGGCTCAACCCTATAATCCCAGCACTTTGGGAGGCCAAGGCGAAAGGATTGTCTGACCCTGTGGGTTCGAGACTAGCCTGGGCAACATGGCGAGACCTCGTCTCTACAATAAATCAAAAAATTAGCTGGGCGTGGTAGAGCGCCTGTAGTTCTGGCTACCTGGAAGGCTGAGGCGGAAAGACCGTCTGAGCCCAGCAGATTGATGCTGCGGTGGCTGGGAGCATGCCACTGCACTCCAGACTGGGCGACAGAGTGAGATTCCAACTCAAAAAAAAAATTAATAATAATAATTTCAATAACTTCAAAGTAGGTCCTATTATTCTTATTTTAAGATTAAAAAAATGAAACAGTGACTTGGGGGTTAATTGACATATCTAAGTTCACACCAACAAGATACAGAGCTGAGACTTAAATGTAGATCTTTAGGTCTTAAGTTCAGCGATTCCTCGTGGGAAATAGTATCTTCTAGGAGGGGAAGCTGATATGACTGCCCTGTAGGAATGAAGGTACTAAGAGAAGCAAGGAAAACAGAGGCCCCTTAAGAGGATGGGAGGTGGTGGACTATGTGAACAACAAGAGCCCCTCTCATTTTTCCCTTCCCTTTCATTTTCCCAGGTTATACCTACTAATCCTTTTATTTGAGATGAGACCTTTTTGTTGAAGCCTTTCCAGATCACCCAAGGTTGAGATGGGTGCCTCTCCATAAGACCCAAGTTTTAACATTATTGTAGGGTGTATTATTCTATATCTTAGTCTATTTGAGCTACTATAACAGAAACCCATTAATTGCTGGCCATTAATTGGGTGGTTTATAAACAACAGAAATTTATTTCTCACAGTTCTGAAGTCTAGGGAGTCCAAGATCAAGGCACTAGCAGATGTGGTGTCTGGTGAAGGTCTGCGGCTTCATAGACAAGTACAACCTCACTTGGGGAAGGAGCAACAGGTCTCTCTGAGTCTCTTATAAAGGTACTAATCCCATTCATGAGGACTCTGCCCTCATGATCTAATCATTCCCTAAAGGCCTCATCTCCTAAAACCATAACCTTAGGGGTGAGAATTTCAATATATGAACTGTAGGAGGAGCAAACACATTCAGTTAAATTGCACGCTGTATTATTGCCTATTTGTCTGATTTCTATGCTTAAGTGTCAGCTACCCAAGGGTAGACATTTTGTTAATTCATGGGTATGTCATCAACGCCTAACAGAATGTCTAGCTTTATAGGCAGTCAACAAATATTTGTGAAAAGGAAGGAAAACAGGCAGTTTATTTCGCCATGCCAGCTCTGGCATGTCTCCTTTTCTTTTCTCCCTTCTTTCTCTAATAGACAGTGTTTTTTTAAAAAAAAAAAAAAAAAAAAAGGAAAGAAAACATTTGTGAATACCCTGTAAAAGTTGAAACAGGAAAAAAGATACTGGCTCTTGACTACATGCCAACAAAAAGAGCAGGGAATAGACTGAGCCCGAGAGATGGGGAAACAGAACATGTCAGTGGCAAGAAAACTTGCTCAACATTTATACATGAAACATTGATGCTCCTGTCTTTTGGAGTGCCAAACTTGGACTCTGCACATCATCTGATTAATGAGCATTTCCAGCTATTATATTGCTGCTGGCTAGCAAGCCCTCAGTTCAATTAGTTGAATTGTACAATTAGTAGAATATTGCATGTTGTAATTATTCACTCAGAACTTCCTCTAAAATTTTCAACACCTATATTTTATGCTCTTACCATCACTTTATTTATTCTCAATTCCCTTATTTCTCTCTTTTGATATTTTTTCTTCCAATTGATCATCTATCTTCCCTTTTCAACTCTTTTTCTATCTAGCCTGAACCATGAGCAGCCTTTCAGCCACTTCTGTCTCCATCCTTCTGCCTTAACTGCATAACAAGATTACATTCTCACTAACAGGCTTCTCAGCACCTATATCAGGTTGTCAAGAGTTGCTAGATGTCCAGGTGTTGATTCACACCTGTAATCCGGCACTTTGGGAGGCTGAGTCAGGAGGATCACTCCAGGTCAGAAGTTTAAGACCAACCTGGGTAACATAGTGAGACACCTCCTCTCTCTCAAAAAAAAAAAAAAAGGTTGAAATTAGCCAGGTGCAGTAGCACATACCTGCAATCCTAGCTACTTGGGAGGCTGAGGTGGGAAGATTGCCTATATCCGGAAGTTTGAGGTATGATTGAGCTATGATTGCCCTATGATGGCACTCCAGCCTGGGAGGACAGAGGAAGACCTTATCCCAAAAAGAAAACAACAACAACAACAAAGTTGTTAGAGAAAAATCACAGAATGGCTTGGAATGTTGCTTCTACAAATCTCTAATTTCCAACCTCCACTGGCCCTCTGTACCACCAAGGAGTTTTCCTACGACCACTCCCTCCTCCTAATCAGCTTTCTCTACCAGGGCAACTTTAGCAACTGTTATCACATTCCTCAAGGCTTCCTCTTTTTAGATCCCATCCCCTTTTAGCAAATACATTGCCTTCTTTTTTACTGTGAACATGGTGACCATCTTCAGTTTCAGCATTCGCCTCTCCTGCAATCTATTTCCATTTCTTAGTAAAATGGCTTTTCCCCCATGCAAAGTTATTCCTGCTGCCTATACTTTGAATTTTTGACCTGCTACCTCCTCTAGTCAATTTTCTCTCTCAATTTTTCCTCTTTTCCATGATATGTTCCTTTGACTTATTGTCTTTGGTGGACATACTTATGTTTATGTCATTGTTTAAAAAAAAAAAACTCTAATAGCAACAGAATCTTCTCTAATACACCTACCTTACAAATGAGTTACATATCACTCTCATCTATTTCACAGTCAAGCTTAGACAAAGTTGTCTATACTTACTACCTATATTTCCTAATACTGACTATCTATTGCTTGTATCCAAGTCATTCACAAATCTGTATTATTCCAATTGCTAGTATCATTGGAATGTCTATTTATTTATAGTGTGAAATATAATCCAAAGAAAATGGAATGTTTGCATCAGTGTTATCCATTTATTCTGGAGACAAAATGTAACATGTTGTTTAAGTTTGTGGACTCTGGACTTAGAACTGAGTTGCTCACTGTTTCTGTGATCTTTGGCAAGTTAATTAACCTCTGTGAACCTCAGTATATATATGTATATACTGAGTATTTATATATGTACATATGTGTGTGTGTATTTGTGTACTGAGTATTTATATATATACATATATGTGTGTATTGAGTATTTATATATACAAATATGTTTGTATATACATTTATGTATATATACAAATATTCAGTATATACATGTATGTATGTATGTATGTATGTATGTATGTATATACTGAGGTTCAGAAAGGTTAATTAACTTGCCAAAGATCATATAAACAGTGAGCAACCCAGTTCTAAGTCCAGAGTGTATATATATATACATATATAATGGGTAAGTAATAGTACCTACCTTGCTGGACACAGTGGCTCATACTTGTAATCCCAGCACTTTGGGAGGCTGAGGTGAGAGGACTGCCTGAGCTCACGGGTTCGAGACCAACCTGGGCTACTTGGCAAAACCTCATCTCTACAATAAATCAAAAAATTAGCCAGGTGTGGTGGCACATGCCTGTAGTTCCGGCTACTTGGAAGGCTGAGGCGGAAGGATCACCTGAGCCCAGCAGATTGAGGCTGTGGTGGCCATGAGCGTGCCACTGCATTCCAGCCTGGGCAACAGAGTGAGACTCCAACTCAAAAAACAAAAAAAAAGTACCCACATCATAGGGTTGTTTTGAAGACTAAAAGAGATAATTAGATGACACAATCCATCTACACTGTTCACTTGGAACATAGTAAGTGCTAAATATTAGGTATTATTATTGTTGTTATTGCTCCTTTCAATATGCAAATTTAGACAGGTAGTAAATTTATTATGAGAAGATTGTTTAGTGAATGTGCACTAGATTTCCAGAAGTAGTTGTTGTTTATTTAATTTTTTTAATGACTTCAGGCAGGACCCACCTGCTGCAGTGACTAGAGTCCTCAATCTCAAAGAAGGGTACACTTTCATGCCTTCTTTAGGATCCTACTATTATTTAACATCTCTGCACCTGTAAGATCTCAGAAAATCATACCTCTATATGAAGTCCTCAGAAGTAGCTCTCTCTAGTCTTCTTCTAGCCTCCTGCCTTTGACCCCTCATTCTTCTCCAAGGCTAACCATAGAAACTAGAATTCGGCCAGGCACGGTGCTCATGCCTGTAATCGCAGCACTTTGGGAGGTGGAGGCAAGAGGATTGCCTGAACCCAGGGGTTCATAATCAAAAAATTAGCTGGGGGCAACCCCTTCGGGTCCCCTCCCATTGTGGGAACTTTTCTGTCATCTCAATAAATTCTGTTTCTCACTTTCCAGCTGTCCGTGTCCCTCATCAAAAAAAAAAAAACAAAAAAACAAGTTAGCTGGGCATAGTGGAGCAAAGTTCCAGCTACTTGGAAGGCTGAGGCAGAAAGATCACCTGAGCCTGACAGGTTGAGGCTGTGGTGACAGTGAGCACACCACTGCACTCCAGCCTGAGTGGCAGAGTGAGACTCCAACTCAAAAAAAAAAGAAACTAGAATTCCTCTTCCCATAGATGGGTCATAGACAACAGAACCCCATTTCCCTAAAGCATGCCATAAACCCAAAACTATCATTCTAACTTTCCTTCAGCCTTCTCTGAAAAAACTTGCCATAAAGAAATGATTTGATCTACCCTGTTTGGTTGTAGGTCATAAGACCCTCCCCCCCATTCCAGAAAGGATCCTGCCCCATACCCAAAAGGAAGAAATGCATGCTCAGAGTTGCCAAGAAAAGTCTAAACAGAAAGGACTTGCTGGGTTTCCCCACTCAGCCTATTATAATATCATACCCTTTTTGTCCAATTATATTTCTACACAGCTGTCCATGCTCTATAGAACACAGGCATAAAAATGGTCAGTTTCCCCTGTATCTTTGGGTCATCACTCTGAATGCTCTCATGTCATGAACAATTCTGAGTGAATATATTTGTATGCCTTTTCATCTAATAATCTGCCTTTTGTCAGTGGTTTTCAACAAATTTTCAGAGATCAAAGGGAAAGTTTTACCTGGGCCCTTGTACAACATTTGATGCTCTAGGCTTTTCTTTAACCTTCTACTCTCTACTGGCTTCTCTCAGTTTCAGTCCTATGCAAACAAATAAAAGAGATTTCTTCAACTCCATCATTAAATTTGATACTTCCCTCTCCTCTTTTGCCTCACTTTTCCTAAGTAATCTATTTTCACTCTGTGGCTTAACCTATCAAATCTCTAGCTCAACATTCTTCTGCACTCCAACACCTTAAATATAACTATCCACTAAACAAGTCCACTTGGATGCTTTGGGTACCAAATGAAATGCTCAAAATGGAATTTGCGAGAGTCCCCTCTTTTCCTAAATATGCTCCCCTTGAAATTCTGAATTTTACAGGTTGAAGCACCGAAATCAGAATCCCAAAAGTCATCATTTTCTCCAGCCTCTCATTAATGCTTCACACACAATCTATTAACTTCTTCTTTTTTAAACATCTCTTGATTTTGGCCCTTCTCTCCAACCCCCACTACCATAAACTACCCTAGGAGGCATCATCATTTCTCATCACCATTGCAGAATGTCTGCAACATTCACTAAATAAGACTTCCTGCACTAATTTCACACCCCTGCATATCCTCAGCATCTGGAACAGTGATTGGCACAAAGTAGACACAAAATCAGTATTTGTTGAATGAATCAACAAGTGAATGAATACATTTCTATTGTAGGGATCAAAGGAAAATTTCCTCTTTGCCTTCTGAAGTTTTACTGAAAAACCAACTGACCAAAAAGCAGATTAAAAGGAAAAATGGCACGAGGGGTAATCACTCAGTGGTTCTGCCTCATATGTAGTTAATACATTTGTATGCCATTTCTCCTATTAACCTGCCTTTTGTCAGTTAACTTTTCAGCAAAATTTCAAAGGGCGAAGGAGAATTTTTCCCTTGGCTCCTACAGTTTTGGCACTGTGAACAGTATACTAGAGCTGCTCTGCTCTTCTATAAGCCTTCATGAAGGGGACCCAGGATCTGACCAGCTGGCAAAAGAGTAAGAATTTCTTATAAGCCAAGCTCCCAGCTGCTTTCTGTGAAATCCAGTTGAGCAGATGGTAAAAATTCCTACTTTTCTATTTTGCATAATCTTGATTTATGGAAGAAAATGATTTGTGTGACAAGTCTTGGATATACTTACTCTGGTGTATTTTTTGGTATGAATATTTACATTGTTTAATCCCTTTTCTATCAGAGAGTCATTTTCTTTATCTTTGTCTTTCTATGTTGGTCTGTCATGAAAAAGGGTACCATAGGTGGAGCACAGGCCTAAAATCCTTATAAACTCATTGTTCTAGCTGGCCCTGCAGAGTAGTCAATTTTGCAGTTCTGATCAGACTTGCATATGAACTTTGTTGTGGGTCCCCCAAATTAAAACTGGATGAAGTTCCTCTCTTGTCTTTTTTTATGTTCTTGAGAGCTTGACTTGTGACCAATGGGAGCACTCTCTCTTGGCTCTGCCATCTAGGGGCATGATTTGGGGGTCGCATCATGTGGACAGTCTGAAGATGGCTGGGAATAAGAATTTAAGCAGTACACTTTTTGACTTGAATATGACAAGCTCTATGGGGAGATTGTCTTAAGAAGTCCCATATCTATAGGCTTTCGTAGTCTCAACTCTTGTTGCTTGCTTAGTCCTGGTAAAGTGTGATCCTATCAGGGCCTACGGGATGTCATGGATTAACGGGTCTATGACCGCAGCGGAGGAACCATATGCCCAAACACCATCCTTAACTCTCTGTAGTAACAAGAGTCTTTTGCTATCTTAGCCAATTTCTGGGAGTGAAACTGGGGGGAGGGAATCTTTGAGATTGCCTCTTGTATGTTCTCTCCAAAAAACAGCTCTTTAAACTTAATCTAAACCTAGAAAATTATGACCTGGGCTTTCCATAAGAAGACTATTGGACTGAATCATGATTGGAATAAGTACACCATTAGAAATTCTATTCATCAAAGGATTCTTTAAAGATGGATCCTTTAAATTAGAAAGACCCCTAAATTGCCGGGCACAGTGGCTCAAGCCTGTAATCCTAGTACTTTGGGAGGCCAAGGCGAGAGGATTGCCTGAGCCCATGGGTTCAAGACCAGCCTGGGCAACTAAGCAGGACCTCGTCTCTACAATAAATCAAAAAATTAGCCGAGCGTGATGGTGCACCTGTAGTTCCAGCTACTTGGAAGGCTAAGGGGGAAGGATCACCTGAGCCCAGCAGGTCAAGGCTGCAGTGGCCATGAGTGGGCCACTACACTCCAGCCTGGGCCACAGAGTAAGACTCCAACTCCAAAAAAATAAAAATAAAAGAAAGAAAGACCCCTAAATGAAAAAAAAAAAGATATCATTAGATATCTCTTATTCTAAACAATTTCCTTGTTTGTCTTTATGGGAAAATCAAATTAAGAAAGATACATAATAGTGTCATGGCTAACCTTAGAAATTCTCTTGACAAAATTAAGAGCAAAAATATGACCTAAAACAAAGTTAAAATAGTTTGTATGCTCAAACTGCCTTCTTTGGACCCCTGTGAGATTAATAATGAAGCCTACTCCACCTTTTAGTCCAGTCTAAAACTCTGCTTTTACCAACATGGCCTGGGTTTGATTCTCAGTCAAAGAACCAGTACCAGTCAGGCTCGGTGGCTCAGCCTGTAATCCTGTGCCTTGGGAGGCTAAGGTGAGTGGATTGCCTGAGCCCGCGGGTTCGAGACCCGCCTGGGCAACTTGGCGAGACTTCATCTCTACAATAAATAAAAAACTAGCCGGGTGTGGTAGCGCGCGCGTGTAGTTCCAGCTACTTGGAAGGCTGAGGTGGAAGGATTGCCAGAGCCCAGCAGGTCGAGGATGCGGTGGCCAGGAGCGGCCACTGCACTCCAGTCTGGGCGACAGAGTGAGACTCCAACTCAAAAAAGAGGCACTGTCGCAGTGGGCAGGAGCGGAGTATGCAAAGACCCTGAGGCAGGACTGAATTGGAGGACCAGGAAGGAGGCCAGTGTGACGGGAGCCAAGGGGGAAGGGCTGGAGGAGTGACAAGGGCCAGGTAAGAAGGACACGCCGGGAGCATGGCTTTATCCTGAGGGCAGCAGGAGCCACAGAAGGGATGGGAACAGTGAGGTATCTTTTTCAAAGACCCCCATGGCTTCCATGTGGTGAAGGAGTTGGAGGGCAGGGTTCAAGAGCAGAAACCCTCCCCTGTTCCAACTGCCCAGACTGGGTGACAGAAACGCCTGATCCTCCCTGTTCTCTCTCTTGTTGGGAGATGGCAGGTCCAGTGCTCCTGCTGTAGTTCTTTTATTTATCTATCTATTTATTTATTTTTGAGTTGGAGTCTCACTCTGTCACCTGGACTGGAGTGCACTGGCACGCTCATGGCCACCGCAGCCTCAACTGCTGGGCTCCGGCAATGATTCCGTCTCAGCCTTCCAAGTGGCTGGAATTACAGGCACGTACCACCATGCCCGGCTAATTTTTTGATTTATTGTGGAAACAAGGTCCTGCCAAGCTGTCCGGGCTGGTCTCGAACCTGTGGGCTCAAGCAATCCCCTCGCCTGGCCTCCTAAAGTGCTAGGATGACAGGTTGAGCCACCAAGCCTGACCAGTTCTTTTATTTTTTATTGTTTACTTAATAATTAATTATTCCTTATTTTTTGAGTCAGAGTCTTACTCTGTCGCCCAGGCTGGAGTGCAGTGGCAGCCTCAACCTCCTGGCTTGGGCGATCCTCCTGCCTCAGCCTCCTCATAGCTGGGACAGGCACGTGCCACCATGCCTGGCTCATTTTTTTATTTTTTATTTGTAGTGATGTGTTCTCGCTATGTTGCCTAGGCTGGTCTCAAACTCCTGGGCTCAAACAATTCTCCAGCCTCGGCCTCCCAAAGTGCTGGAATTACAGGCATGAGCCAACACACCCAGCCTTTTAAATTTTTCTTTCTATTTTACATTTTTACTCTTTAGTTCTTAAGAACCCCTCTCTCACTGGATCTACTGGAGAGGCAGGGGTTAAGTGCTGCATCCTGAAAGAAATCAGAGGATTATAGGTTTGCCAGGGGCCTGTTCCCTCTGTCACCCATAATGCACCCTGCCATCTCTGGGCTTAACTGTCACCACCATGCACTGTATCAGGACTCCATTAGGGCAGCGGCTCTCAGCTGTCAGGCTGACAGAAGGACGGCAAGTCCTCAGGCCTCCCCTCCCACAACTGCACTTGAAGACAGTGCTGTCAACTGGCCAGGCTGCAGCCTCCTCCCGCTACTGTGTCAGAAGCGGGAGAGGCATGGACATGGCTGGCATGTGACGGTTCAGGGTCTGAGCAGCCCAGGTGCGAAGCCCACCTCTGCTACTTCCTGCTTCCAGACTTCGGGTGCAATGCTGGATTCCTTCATCTGCACAGCGAGGGTGGGGGCGCTACCTCCCCAGAGCGGCACGAAGAGGCTTCAACAAGGCACTAGGCTTAGACAAGCGCTCAACAAGCAGGAGCTGCTGTCCTGACTTCTGCACTGCCCTCACTCCTCCTGTCCACCCTGTGCGTTATTTTTCAAGCCCCCTCTTCCGCCCCTGCC
>CAUYQG010115382.1:0-30840 GCA_963574415.1 Tarsius wallacei | reverse complement strand
CCAGCAGGTCGAGGCTGCGGTGGCCGGAAGCGGCCACTGCACTCCAGTCTGGGCGACGGAGTGAGACGCCAACTCAAAAAAAAAAAAAAAAAAAAAAGAAAATATTAGAGATCCTATAACTATTTCCTTTTATTGAGAAGCTAGTTTCTTATCTACTTTTAAGAATCCTTTATTAAATTCTTCTGGAAAGATGAGAGAAGAAATAAAGATACTGAAAAAAGAAGCTTAGGTTCACTTTTGAAACAAATGGTTGTACTTGTATGTTATCTTAAGAAATGTAAGCCGGGCTCGGTGGCTCAGCCTGTAATCCCGCGCTTTGGGAGGCTGAGGTGAGTGGATTGCCTGAGCCCGCGGGTTCGAGACCCGCCTGGGCAACTTGGCGAGACCTCATCTCTACAATAAATCAAAAATCAGCCTGACGTGGTAGCGTGTGCCTGTAATTCCGGCTACTTGGAAGACTGAGGTGGAAGGATCGCCGGAGTCCAGCAGGTCGAGGCTGCGGTGGCCAGGAGCGGCCACTGCACTCCAATCTGGACTACAGAGTGAGACTCCAACAAAAAAAAAAGAAGAAATGTATGGCGTCCTTATAGATTCGGTTAGAATTATCATTGTGTGAGATTTTCAGTGATTCGTTTCTGAGTTCCTTTGAGTTGGTATGTTTGGAATGAAAGCCTTAAATATTTAACCGGTAAATATCTTTGGTATTAATGAAACTTTGTTGTAAGTTCTTAATAGAATACACTGTTTTATGCAGAAGATGGCTACCAGCCATCTGAATTATATAAATTGCATTTATTACATTAATATCTCACCTGTATGACACCAGGTTTTCTGGATATATAAGACCATATTCAGTTTTTATTGCTTATGTAAATCTCTCATAACCTTTGCCAAAGGTTAAAAAAAAATCTTCATGTGCCTCATACTTGCTTTTAGAACATTGTTGGCAAAATAATCTGATTTATTGTAAATGTAATGCAACCATATTAATGATGGAGTCTTTTGGATGTATTTGGAACATTTTGTGGTAAATTCTGTATCTAGGACTTTGTTCTTGTGTACTTTCTATTGACTTGTACTTTAAAGTCTTAGCAAGTATTATATTGTTTTCGTGTATGTTTATTTACTGTTTCGTGCGTCTAATGATTTTCTTTGTAAAATCACTTTGAGAATTGGCTTATCTGCCCCTGGATTTACTGTGCTTAGCTGCATTTTAATGTACAAATTAGAAATCATTGTCAGTGTGAAAATCACAAATTTCCTTTTACATAAAAATTTTTTTCTGTTTTTTTCCTCTTTTTTATTTTAAAGATGTGAGGTAACGTAAAATTTTTACAACCACGACAGTTAACATTACCTATTAAAAGTAGTGTTTAGAGCTAAAGTCTAGATTTGCTTTTCGTAAAAATGTAGAATATTTGAATGTAGTAAAATTGCTGAAAAAATCATTGCTTTAGCACTTATAACAACGCTAGACAATCATGACAACTGGTTATAATAAAAAAATCTTAACTCTTGGATGTTGAAGGGGTTGGTTCTAAGAGGTAGGGTTTTTTTTGGCCAGATTATTTGATAGAATAGTACTTTTAACATTTTTTAAAGGGTAGTGTCAATAGTGAAGTATTAGGTGGTTTTTGAAATATATATAAAAATACTTTTTTTCATTTTCAGTATTGCATCTCAGTTTCCTGATAGATTTCTGTTTTGATTTTCTGCTGACAGGTCACACTTAGGGCAGGCAAAACATAAGGCACATAGCCCTCCTGAGAGTAGAAAATCTAATTCTAAGGCACCCAAAGTGCAGTCTAATACTACTTCTGAACTGTCAAGGGGACACCTTTCTAAAAGGTAAATCTTCACATTGCTTATACATTTTCAAGGCAGAATTATTTGCATTCAGATTATTGCATAATATTAAAATTTACCAGGTTATTCCAAAATGTTATGATACATGTTTTTATTATTCTCTTAGCATGAGTTTTAGGAGTAATAGTTTGTCACCTTTGCAGTGGTATCAGTGTACTATGCCATAAACTGTGCATTTGTCAATGATATTTTCCTTGTTAAGAAAGCTATAGGTTCCCCTTTTGATTAGCAAATCATTATGGGCATTTAAAATACTATTTTCTTTTTATTGTCAGTTATAGTTTAGGTCAGTAATTCTTAAGATCTAATTGGTAAGACTCTTTGGGAAAGAATGTTGACTATAAATTTGCATAAATATAAATTTGATAGTACTAGAATGTAAAAATGTTTAACCTTCATTTTGAAAGTGTATATATATGTTAATGCTTACTCTAAGCTTTGACAAAACAGTTGTTTTGAATAAAGCGTCAGTATTCTAGTTTCCACTGGTTTTGAACCTTTAAGCGTCCTTTTTCCCATAATCTAAATTCTTGTTTTAAGTGATTAGAAGTGTTAGTGCCAGTAATATTTGGGCTAAAGAATACCCTTATCTTCTAATAAAAAACTTTACTATCCAAAGTCACATCCGCTTTTATTTTTGATTTTTTTTCTTCTTCCAAAATTGAATCATTTGAAAACGTATGTTTATTTAATACTTGAACTTACTAGGAAAGTATTTGTACTTTTGTGCGGGGGAAGCATTATAAATAACATGTTTAATGATGATAGGCTGATATTAACTCTTTTTCTTATCTAACCTCTTAGAAGCTGCAGTTCATCATCTACCGTCATAGTTCCACAGCCAGAGGATCCAGACAGAGCCAATACTTCAGAAAGGCAAAAAACGGGGCAGGTGCCTAAGAAAGACAATTCTCGAGGAGTGAAACGCAGTGCTAGTCCAGACTACAACAGGACCAATTCTCCTAGCTCTGCAAAAAAACCAAAAGCACTTCAACACACTGAATCTCCCTCAGAAACAAATAAACCACATAGTAAGTCAAAGAAGAGACATTTAGACCAGGAGCAACAACTGAAATCTGCACAATCACCATCAACAAGCAAGGCTCATACCAGAAAGAGTGGGGCCACTGGTAGTTCACGGAGTCAGAAACGCAGGAGGACAGAGAGTTCTTGTGTAAAAAGTGGTTCTGGGTCTGAATCAACTGGTGCCGAAGAGAGATCTGTAAAACCTACCAAGCTGGCTTCAAAATCAGCCGCCTCAGCCAAAGCTGGGTGTAGCACCATCACTGATTCTTCTTCTGCTGCCTCTACTTCCTCCTCATCTTCTGCTGTAGCCTCGGCCTCCTCCACTGTACCACCAGGTGCCAGGGTGAAACAAGGAAAAGATCAGAACAAGTCCAGACGTTCCCGTTCAGCATCCAGTCCCAGTCCCAGAAGAAGTAGCAGGGAAAAGGAACAGAGTAAAACTGGTGGCTCTTCAAAATTTGATTGGGCTGCTCGTTTCAGCCCTAAAGTTAGCCTTCCTAAAACAAAACTGTCTCTTCCAGGGTCTTCTAAATCAGAGACATCAAAACCTGGACCTTCTGGATTACAGGCCAAATTAGCAAGTAAGTTTACAGAAAGGTCTTTTTCTTTAACAAAATTGTCAAAAGCAATTGTGATTTAAAGTTAGGGTTTTTTCTTTTATTTTTCCGGCTTAGACATCCTTAGATTTATTACTCTCCCTGTAATCATGTACATAATGGCATATTATAACTGATAATACCTTTAGTTTTATGGAGACAGATGAGGAATGCTGCCTTCTTATGGCTAAACCATCACATTTTAGTTCCTTCATGAGTCAGCCTTGCAGATTTTCACAGCCAATGGGTCATGTTGAACTTACAGCAGTTTTCATGGGATTTACGCTTTCCTTTCTGACTTCTAGTCTGCCTCACTTATAGAGTTTATCTCTTTTAGCTTTTATTTTTAGAAGAGTTCTAGGGCCAGGTAATAAGAGATTAATCTTGAGTATAATACTTGAGAAGGGCATTGATCCTTCTTAGAGATCAACTTTTTTTTACACAGTTTGTTAACATGACTTTTTTTTTTTTTTTTTTTTTTTTTAGTTAGAGTATCATTCTGTCCCGCAGGCTGGAGTGCAGTGGCACACTCACAGCCACTGCAGTCTTGGCCTGCTGGGCTCAGGTGATCCTTCCACCTCAGCCTTCCAAGTATTACAGGTGCATGCCACTATGCTCGGCTAATTTTTTGATTTATTGTAGAGACGAGGTGTTGCCAAGTTGCGCAGGCTGGTCTTAAACCCCTGGACTCAGGCAATACTCTCTCCTCCACCTCCCAAGGTGCTGGGATTGCAGGTGTGAGCCACCCTGCCCAGTAACATGATTTTAAAAATAAAACCCAACCTTACCAGTGACTAATCAGTGGGGTTTCCTTGGTTGTAAGGGAGCTCTCAATCAGGAAATACTGAGAGTTCTGGTAGAGTTACTGTGCCTTGATAAAACCAGTCCAGGTAATTCCACTAAACCCTCTCTGTACACAGTCACAAACTGATTTAGTATTTTAAAATTCATTTCACAATTATTTTCCTTACTTTCACAAAATCTGTTCTGTTTTCACTGTACCATCATTTTTTCATTTTTACTGCCACTATTCTAGTTTTGATCTCTCATTGTAGCCTAAGCTGTTGAAATGAAAAGGAACCAGCATCAAATAAGCAGCAGGTATTTTACGTATGCACTTACATTTACTTTTCAAAACAGTGGTGCCTTAGGATAGTGATTAAGGACATTTATTTTAAGGAGGTAGAAATAATATCTGTGTTAACATGTCTTATATGTAGCAGAGTTAGGATTTGAAGATGGGAGTATGTATTACGATAATGCATTTGCTTTCTTTACTATGCACTTATTTTTACCATGTTAGTTCTGTGTTTTACTGTTGTAACATAATCGGGTCATTTGGCATTATTAGGACCCCAGAGGAAATGAAATTTCATTTGATTCTTTTTTGATGGTATTGATTAATGCTTAGGGATGAATACTATATGGACCTGGGGATTCATAGCTTACTATTTAGTATGTACTTGCTTCTTTTTAAATAAGTTAGAAAGAGTTCAAAAGAAATTAGTAGAAAGTATTCACTGTGCTTATAAGTGCCTGGCAGTTGTTCTAGATGCTTTACTTGGATTATCTTATTTGTTCCTCATCAGCCCTGTGTGGCAAGTGTTATTATTTCTAGCTTACAGGTAAAGAACTTCAGGGTCACTGGTTGACTTACCTGTCTAAGCTCACAGACTAAGATGTGTTAGTGCCAAGGCCATCTGATCCCAGAATTTGATCTTGAGAACAGAATGCATAGGAGCAAACAGATTGGGTGAGTGAAATCAGGGGAGGCTTTTGAAGCCAGATAAGGCAGGGTAGGGTACATTTTAGGCATGATTAAATGTGTCACTTTAGGAAAGAATTTATGTAGGAGTCAGTAGAATTGGTAGATAATTTTACTTAAAGATATGGGGCAAAATGAGATATTTTATTATAATTTCTGTGTTTCAGTTATTGGTTATTTTGAGGAGAGAGCCCTCGATGTAAAGCCAAAAATCCTAGATTTGAATCCTAGTTCAGCCATTTTATCAGCTGATAACTGAGAAAATTTGTAACTTATTCACTGTAAAATGGGCATAATAGGTATTTGAAAAATAGATATATGAGAAGATTGATTATCTTAAGGCAGAAAACATTTCAAAGCAGCATTTTGAGAATGAAGGATTAGTAATTTTTGGCCATTGATTAGCTTAAGGTAGCTAATCTTAGATTTGGATGACCCAGATTTAAAGTTTTGTTGTCTCCTAAAAGTCAAATGCCACATATTCTCACCTGTAAGTAGAAGCTAAATAACATGTACATATTTACATAGAGTGTAATGATGACTTTGGAGACTTGAAAGGGTAGGAGGATAGGAAGGGGATGAGTGATGAAAAATTACTTAATGTACATTATTTGGGCAGTGGTTATACTGAAAGCCCAGACTTCTCCATTATACAGTGTATCTGTGTAACAAAACTACTTGTATCCCTTAATTTTATAAAAAGAAAAAAGAGTTAAAACTTGGAACATACACACACACAGAGTTGCATAATTTTATATATATGAAGTATGTAATCTATATAAATATTTACTTCAACATATAAATAAATATAAATAAAAATATAAATATTAATACAGATAGATTCCTTTTTAAAAGCTTTGTGCTGGGTGTGGTGACTCAAGCCTGTAATCCCAGCACTTTGGGAGGCCAAGGTGAGAGCATTGCCTGAGCTCCTTGGTGTGAGACCAGCCTGGGCAACTTGGCAAGACCTCGTCTCTACAATAAATCAAAAAATTAGCCAGGCATGGTAGCACGTGCCTGAAGTTCCAGCTACTTGGAAGGCTGAGGCAGAAGGATCACCTGCAGGTCGAGGCTGCAATGGCTGTGAGCATGCCATTGCATTCCAACCTGGGTGACAGAGTGAGACTCCAACTCAACAACAACAAAAAAGTTTTGTTATTCCTGATAGTTTTGTGAGGTTGAACAAATCATTCATCTGTAGTTAGGATATCAGTGTTATCCCTGGTCTTATTTGCAGAATAATAATACTTTTTCTTGTAAAGCATAAATGAAAGAATGTATGTGAAAATTTATGTATGTGGAAAATTAAAGTGCCATCTAATGCACCAACATATAATGATATATTAAGAGCTGTGGTCATGTATTTAAAGGGCTTTTGTGTGCATGACACTTTTTTGTTTCATAACATTAATCCAGAAGAAATAAGATTTAATGGGTAAAAGTTGACAGGTAGATTTCTGATTAGTATAAGTGTCATTGGGAAAAAAATATATAAATTTAGAAAAAATGGGGTAGGCTACTTTGTGAGGGATTATTTTTTGTTTGTTTTGGAAATCCTTTGTATCCTTCCTTCTATCCTTTGTTTTCTTAAAAGAATCAGTTATTTTATTAATTCAAGTGTGATTTGTTTCCTCAGGTAAAGGCTTATTCTAAGATATAATTGATCAGTAGATGAGCTTCATAGTAAAGGGAATTTTTTTGAAATTGTAGAATTGTAGGAATAAGAGTATATTCAAGATGCTTTGTGAAAAAACATTCCCCATGTTCAACTATTACTCAAGGAGATTCAAAATATGCATTAGAATATTGAAAGCTATGGGAAGACTTATAATAACTTATGCTTAGCCTAGTATTTTGCAAATTTATTTGGTAACTGTTAATACCTTGGGAGACAGCAGTGTTTCATGAAATGAATACACTCTGGAAATGATATAATGCATTTAGTGAGGACACTTCAACAGGAAGACTTTTTTTTTTTTTTTTTGAGTTGGAATCTCACTCTGTTGCCCAGGCTGGAGTGTGGCATACTCCCGGCCACAGGAGCCTCGACCTGCTGGGCTCAGGCTTTCCTTCCGCCTCAGCAGGAAGACCTTTTTTAGTGTGCTGCTTCATCAACTGTTGATAGACTGATAAACAAGTTCTTGGTGGGGAAGTAGGACTGAAAGGAGAACAAGTGAAACAGCTGCTTGAGTGGTAGGCTTCCTGAAGCATTGCTACTTTAGGAGCAACTGATCAAAAGGGACAAAGGTCACCCTGTATCTCTTGGGAGAGGTCTTGAGAGTACCCTAGAATGGATAGTCTTACGTGATTTTTTTTTTTTTTTTTTTTTTGAGTGAAAGAGTCTTACTCTGTCACCCAGGCTGGAGTACAGTGGCACGTTCCTGGCCACTGCAGTCTTGGCCTGCTGGGTTCAGATGATCCTTCTGCCTCAACCTTCTAGGTAGCTGAAACTACAGGTGTGAGCCACCACGTCTGGCTAATTTTTTGATTTATTGTAGAGATGAGGTCTCGCCAAGTTGCCCAGACAGATCTCGAACCCCTGGACTCTGGCAATCCTCTTGCCTCCATCTCCCAAAATGCTGGGAGGCATGGGCCACCGTGCCTGGCCTTATATGATCATTTTTAATGTGTGCTTAGAAATTATAGCTATCTGTGTGTTGCTTAAATAGACATTCTTGCAAATATACATAGCATAAATGTAAAACCAATAGGATAATGTAGAGGTATAGATGGTTTTAAACAATGTTTATATAATATTTTAATATAATACTTTAAATAATTTTATAATTAGTGACTTCAAAATGTATTTTGCTAACCTATCTTCTTGTAAAAGTAAGATAATTTGAAAATTTTTGCAGTAATTTCAAAGTCAGTAGTAGAAGATGATAGCATAAAATTAGAAGAGATGGTGACAAAATCTGATTATGGAACTTATTTATAGAAAAACGTGAAGGTGATATTTCTTCAGACTGATGTTTCTATTAATAGATCTACTTTTTCCTCCATTATTTGAAGTGGACATCATGTGCACATTATTAATAACATAGTCAGCAGTAGTTACCAACTTATTTTCATCTTGAGTTTTATTTATTTATTTATTTTGAGTTGGAGTCTCACTCTGTCACCCAGGCTGGAGTGCAGTGGCCGCTCCTGGCCACTGTAGCCTCGACCTGCTGGGCTCCGGGGATCCTTCCGCCTCAGCCTTTCGAGTAGCTAGAACTACAGGCGCGTGCTACCACACCCGGATAATTTTTTTTGATTTATTGTAGAGCTGAGGTCTCGCCAAGTTGCCCAGGCAGGTCTCCAACCCGCGGGCTCAGGCAATCCACTTATCTCAGCCTCCCAAAGCGTGGGATTACAGGCTGAGCCACCGAGCCCGGCTCATCTTGAGTTTTATACTTTCCTGGTGACTCACATGCCGCCTGTGACCATTATTAGAACCAGGCATTGAATCAGGCAAATGCCAGATTCTAGAAAGGAAATTAGTAGTGAGACATAGTGCATCTCTAGCAGAGAGGGAAGAAATAAGAATGAGTTCAGCATGAGAGAATGAACAGCTAGACTTTTGGTTTCACCTGCTTGAATTTTGTAGGATCATCTTTGTTGAGTTGAAAAAGATGGATTATTTTTGAGCCCTGTGAAGAGTTAAAAGGAAAGCTTAAAGTGAAAAGGCTTTGAGTGTCAGAGGTTTCCCACATTATAAGGCAGTTGTTAAAATAATTTAGCAACTTGAATGTTTAATGTTTCTACATGTAACCACTTTGAAAAGTAACTAACAAATAATCCTATTTTTTTGAGGCTTATATATATTTTTTTGAGTTGGAGTCTCACTCTGTCGCCCAGGCTGGAATGCAATGGCACGCTCATGGCCACTGTAACCTCGACCTCAGGTGATCCTTCCACCTCAGCCTTCCAAGTAGCTAGAACTACAGGCATATGCCACCATGCCTGGCTAATTTTTTTTTTTTTTAATTGTAGAAATGAGGTCTTGCCAAGTTGCTCAGGCTGGTCTCGAACCCATGGGCTCAGGCAATCCACCCAAACTGCTGGGATTATAGGCATGAGGCATTGCGCCTGGCTGAAGCTTACATTTTTTTTTTTTTAAGGAGTTGCCAAATATAAAAATAAAGACATTTAATAGAAAAAAGATAGTATTGGCCTCTTTGTTAAGAGGATTTACTTTGTTTTACATTGTTTGGAAATACAGATAACCATGTTATGTGTTTTGTATATCAGGTCAGAATAAGAATTACGTTAGTCAATTACATTTTACTGAATTTATATACAAGTTAGTAAAGATTGCTTTTTATGTTCTTGCCTATATTCTGGGATGATTTTGATAATTCTGATTTTAAAATATGCTTGGATTAAGAAAATATATGTATATATTCGGAAAATATCAAAATATACAAAGAAAAATACAAAATCACTTAATTTCATTCTCCAAGGGCTTCCTCTTTTTTAAGTTTCATCTCTATTGCATTATCCTTATGTAAGATAAGGATTTTGCATTCTTACCTTACCTTGTCCCATTTACCTACCAAATGCGTATACTGTACATACATCCCATTTTCCCAGTGACAATCAGTACTCAGTGTCTATATACCATGAGTGCATAAATGTTATTTACACTGAACCATGTGGGAACATTTTCTTTCTTACACGTTTTTCTTGAATTTTTAATTACTTTTTGTCGTTGTTTGCCTTGCTTTTCTATGAACCTATCACTCAACCCCATATTCCTTGCTAATTGTCACAGTCTTTTCTCAAGCTGTCTTCATGCATCTGTTTCATCTTCCTGAATAAATGAGGCTTCTGTATGATTACTCTTTATACCTGATTCTGCTTTCTATGAAAAATCATTGAAAAGATTTTATTTTTATTTTTATTTATTTATTTTGAGTTGGAGTCACTGTGTTGCCCAAGCTGAATGTAGTGGCATGCTCACTGCCACCACAGCCTTGACCTGCTGTGCTCAGGTGATCCTTCTACCTAAGCCTTATAAGTAGCTAGAATCACAGGCATGTACTACCACACCTGGCTAATTTAAAAAAATTTTTTATTATAGAGACAAGGTCTCGCCAAGTTACCCAGGCTGGTCTCGAACTCTTGGACTCAGGCAGTCCTCTCGCCTCTGCCTCCCAAAGTGCTGGGACTACCAGTGTGAGCCATCATGTCCAGTCATTGATGAGATTTAAAATACTTTTTTATATTTATCAAATTTTGAATGTCTGAAAATGTATCCTATCTCCTTAGTACTTATTTGACAGATTGGTAAAAATCGTGTTCTGGTTTGGGAATTACTGTATTTTCCTTCAGAATTTTGAAGAATTATATCTTGTAGCTTTCAGTATTGGAACTATTCTTGTACCTGACATGTTGTATATGTAACTCTTGTATGGAAGGTTATGGATCTTTATCTCCATTATTTAGAAATGTCATGATATTGCCTGTTGCTGTGGGTGTTTTTTCCTTCCTTGTTAGGGTAACCAACTGCTTTGGTTTCTTTGTGTCTTGCACATACCCCAAGACTCAGGATTTATAGCTCTAAAACCAAGATAGTCCCAGGCAAACTAGGGATCGTTGGTCAACCCATCCTCATTTCTTTTCTCTCTCTATTTTCTTTTATTTGGGTGATTCTTCTTCTCTTGGATAGTTTTGATCTTAACTCTTTGCTCTTTTTTTCTTTTTTGTTCTGTTTTTGGTAGATTTCTACAACTTCATCTCCCAGCCTTTTTCATGATTCTACTTCTTTTTTTGTTGTTGTTTACTATCTTGTTTCCAAAAGGTTATTTTGTTTTATTTTTTTTTATAGAATTGTGTATTTGGCTTATCGATGCATTGCTTTTTGATTACATTAATAGTGATTTTTGCTTTCTTAGTCTCTTTTAAGTAGGTTTTTTTTTTTTTGGTCTGTCATACCAGGAACTTTTCTCAGATTCTGGTAATTCCTGGTTGTCTCCTCATACTCAAGTATAAGATGAGAGCAGAAATCTAATTTGGAAGTTCTGTACAAAAAATTTTACTTAACATAAGTATGTAAGTGAGATTTGACTGAAATTCACTGGTGATCTGGTTGGTTTCTTTCACTGCTAAACTTCCTCTATCTTTACTGGGTAAAATTCCACAAGGAAAATTCTTTCAAACTTCTGCCTCAGGGTGAAAGCCTAAGTGTCAGAGTCTTGGGGACTAAGTGGGAGGAGAGACCTGGAAAGGAGACAGCGTGTATTGTGTTCCAGTCTGTTTGTACTCGATCCTCTTCTCTCCCTCTGGTTTTTGGTGTGGTGCACCTATTTGTACTGTATACTTTAATCGAGAACTTCTATACTTTATACTTTCTAAAGAATAAAGGTCCTGTGTTTTGCTGGGGCAAGAGAGGAACAGTTGCCCAGCTGTGCAGTTGGGGGGAGGGGATGAGAGGATCTGACTGCTTTGTAAACAGCCTATCAGTATAACCACTCCTCATTTTTAACCCTAGAGCTGCTCCTGAAGTACCTGATACCATCAGTTCTGAGCCTTTTTGGGTTTCTGTAGTGTCAGTCTAATATAATTAGTACTTGTCTTATTTTCCTGCTTTTAGCTCTCTTGACTTTTCATTGCATTTAGTCCTGGTATTTCTGCTTTTCGTTTGCTAAGACTATATTGTTAATTGTAGTCGCCTTGATTCTTCCCATCCTTGTGAATTTAGGGCTCAGATTCTTTTGATGCTATTTTAGTGGCATTTCATGAGGAGACAGAAGTGACTGCATGTGTGTTTAATCTTATGTCTTTACCCAAAAGGCAGACACTTTTCTATGCATGTGCACATACTTTCTTGAAAGTAGGATCTCACTATACATGACAGCAGGCATTGCTTTTTGAGTACCTATTATGTGCCAGGCTCCGAAATAGACATTATATAACATTTCATCCTCAAAATGACAGCACGAGAGAATACGTTTTAGATGTGAAGAAATAAAAAAACTAAAGCCCTTTACCTGCCCAAGTGCTTCTTAGTAGTCTTCCTTTCAAAAAACTATAAATTATGGCTAAATATGGATGTACCCTAATTCTGTTCCCTAATGGTGATTTAAATTACTCTTATACATTTTTAAGTATAGCTTTATAATTTACATCATTATTTTCTTGTTAGGTTACTACCGGGATGTTTCTTTTAAATACCGATACATATTTTGAAATTGCCCTTAGAAATGGGTGAATTTAAATCCCACCAGCCACGTAAAAAGTGCCAATGTGTTCATATCCTCATTAATTAATAACTGTGTTGCTTACTGTTGTTTATTTAACCATTCCTTTATATTAGGCAGTTAGCTCCCTTCCAGTTTTTCCTTATTACAGATAATCCTTAGATGAATATCTTTACACACTTCTATTATTTTTATTTTGTGTTGCCAAATCAATGCATGAAAAGGGTGTTTATTAACTAAAAAATAAAAATTTGGTTTAGGAAATAGCATTTGGGATTTAGCTCATTATTGTCTTTTTTATACTGAGTCAATTTTAAAATAAATATCTGTAATTCATTTTTATATCCTTATAGATTAATTTCCATATTGAAAGTTTATTTTCCCAAAGTAACCATTAACAAGGAAGGCTATCCAGACATACCCTTGAGATACTGTGGGTCTGTTACAGACCACCATAATAAAATGAATATAGTAATAAAGCAAGTTCCGCAAATTTTTTGGTTTTTCAGTGTGTATAAAAGTTGTATTTACACTATATTGTAGTCTAGTAAGTATGCAATAGCATTATGTCTAAAAATAATGTATATACTTTAAGTAAAAATACATTACTGCTAAAAAATGTTAACAGTCACATGAGTCTTCAGCAAATTATAATCTTATTGTTTGTGGAGGGTCTTGCTGCTGACTGATCAGGTTATTGGTTGCTGAAGGTTGGGATGGCTGAGGCCATATCTCAAAATAAAACAAATGAAGCTTGCCGCAATGATTGACTCGTACTTTCACAAAATATTTCTCTGTGGCAAGCAATGTTGTTTGATAGCATTTCACCCATAGTAGAACTCCGTTCAAAATTAGAGTCAGTTCTCTCAAATGCTGCCACTGCTTTATCAACTAAGTTTATGTACTACTATTTTAAATCCTTTGTTGTAATTTCGACAGTGTTCACACATCTTCACCAGAAGCAGATTCCATCTTCAGAAACCATTTTCTTTACTATTTCACTAAAAATAACTTCTCATCTGTTCAAGTTTTATCATGAAATCACAGCAATCCAGTCACATCGGCAGACTTCACTTCTAATTTTAGATCTCTTGCTGTTTCTATCATATTTGCAATTACTTCTTTCACTGAAGTCTTGAGTCCTTCAAAGTCATCAATGATAGTTGGAACCAGCTTTTCCCAAACTCTTATTAATGTTGATATTGTGACCTTCTCCCATGAATCACAAGTGTTCTTAATGGCATCTAGAATGATGAATCCTTTGTGGAAGGTTTTTCAGTTTACTTTGCCCAGATCCATTAGAGGAATCACTATCTTTGGCAGCTATAGTCTTACAAAATGTGTTTCTTAAATCATAAGATTTGAAAGTTGAAATTACTGCTTGATCCATTGGCTACGAATGTGTTTGCAGACATGAAAGCAACATTCATCCCCTTGTACATCTCCTTCAGAGCTCTTGGGTGACTAGGTTCATTGTCAATGAGTAGTACTATTGGAAGGGATTTTTTTTCTGAGCAGTAGGTCTCAACAGTATACTTAAAATATTCAATAAACCATGGTGTGTAAACAGCCATCTCGACTTTGTTTTATGTGTTGAGCACAGGCAGAATATATTTAGTATAGTTCTTAAGGATGCTAGGATTTTCAGAATGGTAAATGAGCAGTGACTTTACCTTAAAGTCCCTATCTACATTACATTCTAACGAGAGAGTCAGCTGTTCTTTGACACTTTGAGTCAGGCATTCACTTCTCTCAGCTATGAAAAGTCCTAGGTGACATCTTTTTCCAATAGAAGGCTGTTTTGCCTACATGAAAATTTGTTTAGTGTTGCCACCATCATCAGTTGTCTTAGCTAGATCTTCTGGAAAACCTGGTTGTGCCTCCATACCAGCCCTTGATGCCTCACCTTGCACTTTTATGCTTTGTAGATAACTTATTTCCTTCAACCTCATGAACCAGCCTCTGCTAGCTTTTCGCTTTTCTTCTGCAGTTTCTTCACCTTTCTTAGCCTTCATGCAATTAAAGAGCATCAGAGCATTACTCTGGACCAGGCTTTGGCTTAAGGGAGTATTGTGGCTGGTTTGATCTTCTATCTAGACTGCTCAGGCTTTTTCCATGTTAGCAATAAGGCTGATTTTCTTTCTTAGAATTCATGTGTTCATTCAAGTAGCACTTTTAGTTTTCACTAATAACTTTTTCACAATTTGACTTTATAGCACTGGAGTCCTGTTTTTTGGCCTTTCTTGACCTTGAGATGCTTTCCTTACTATACTTCATTGTTTTTACCTTTTGATTTAAAGTGAGAGATGTGCAACTCTTCCTTTCACTGGAATATTTAGAGACCATTGGAGATTTATTCGATGGCCTAATTTTATTTTTGTTATGTCTTAGAAAATAGGGAATCCTGAGGAGAGGGAGAGAGATTAAGGAATGGCTGGTCAGTGGAGTCGTCAGAGGGTAACCCAGCATTTGTTGCTTAAGTTTGCCTTCTCACGCGGGCTTGGCTTGTGGCACCCAAAACAATACACTAGTAACATCAGAGGTCACAAATCAAGAGTACCATAACAGCTATAATAATAATGAAAAAATCTGATATATTGCAGGAATGACCAAAAATGTGACATACAGTCATGCGGTGATCATGTGCTACTGAAAGTGGCTCCAGTAGACTTGTTCAACACAGGGTGCCACTAACCTTCAATTTTTAAAAGTGCAATATCTGTGAAGCACAATAAAACAACAATAACATAAGGTGTGCCACATAAATTTGAAAGTAGACACAAGATATTCAAGTATGCCAGATTCTCATGGTTTTGTTGTCTTGTGTAGTATGTGTGCACACCCATTGGCTGAAGAAAGCAACAGCTGGTTACTGAAAATATACCCACAGATAGTGAGTTTTCTTTTATTGTGGCTTAATTTTTCCAGAGCAAATGGCCTTATTGCATGAGTTATATTAAATTCCAGGTATGCAGTAATAGTCAAGTTCTTTGGTGCTTTTTACGTAGCAGAACATGAAGGCAAAGGGAATGGTCAGAAAATTTTTTGAAACATTTGACATATAAATAAGTGGATACTTAACTTGGTTTTTAACTTTTAATAATGTGTAAACAAATTGGGTACTTGTGTTTTAAAGATCTGTCAAGTCACCCTCTGTTACCTATAACGAAATGAATTGTAGCAAATTTCTGAATACCTATCCTTATTTAAGATATTAATTTATATGCCTTATTCTTTTGAAAACAAAAAGAGGTTTTTTTTTTGTCTTGGAGAGTTTTTTTCCCTTTATTTTGAAGATGTGGGGTACCATTCAGGGTTAGGTTTACAAATGTTCTTTATGCAGGTACCCTTATTGATGAGGTGTGTCCCCCCCTTCCCCCACCAGCAGTTTCCCAGGGAAAAGCCAATCTCTTTCTTATAGTATGATAATTATTCAAGGTTTGCTTATGAGTGAGAACATATGGTACTCTGTTCTTTGTTTCTGTGATAGATCATTGAGTATGATAGACACTAAATCCATCCAAGTTGCTGCAAAGTCCATATTTTGTCCTCCTGTATGGCTGCATAATATTCCATTGTGTATATGTACCACATTTTTTAATCCAGCCCAGCTTCGATGGGCAAGCATGGCTGGTTCTGTGTTTTTGCTATTGTTAATCGAGCTGCAGCAAACATGCATGTACAGGTATCTATTTGGTAGAATGATTTGAGTTCCTCCAGGTATATTCCCAGTAGTGTTATTGCTGGATCATATGGAAGGTCAATTTTTATTTCTTTCATAAGTCGCCACACCGTCTTCCAAAGAGGTTGCACTAGTTTGCACTTCCACCAGCAGTGTAGAAGTGTTCCTTTTTCTCCGCATCCTCACCAGCATCTGTTGTTGTTTTATTAATGATGGCCATTCTTACTGGGGTTAGGTGGTATCTCACTGTGGTTTTGATTTGCATTTCTCTGATGGTGAGTGAGGTTGAGCACTTTTTCATGTGTCCATTGGCTGGCTGTGTGTATTCTTTTGGGAAGTGTCCATTCATGTCTTTTGCCCGCTTTTTAATGGGACTGTTTGTTTTCTTTCTTTCGGCACGTTTGAGTTCCTTGTAGATACTAGATGTTAGATCTTTTTTGGATATACAGTTGACAAATATTTTTTTCACATTCTGTGGACTGTTTCCTCACTCTCTTGATGGTTTCTTTTGCTTTGCAGAAGCTTGTCAGTTTGATGAGGTCCCACTTGTCTATCTTATATCTTATGGTTTGTGCACTTGGGGTTTTGATCAGGAACTGGTTGCCAGTTCCAATTTCCATAAGGGTGTCTCCTGCGTTTTCTTTTTTTTTATTTTAATTGGAGTCTCACTCTGTCGCCCAGACTGGAGTGCAGTGGCCGCTCCCGGTCACACCGCAGCCTCGACCTGCTGGGCTCCGGCGATCCTTCCGCCTCAGCCTTCCAAGTAGCCGGAACTACAGGCACGTGCTACCACACCCGGCTAATTTTTTTGTTTATTGTAGAGATGAGGTCTCGCTTGCCCAGGCGGGTATCGAGCCCGCGGGCTCAGGCAATCCACTCACCTCAGCCTCCCAAAGCGCGGCATTACAGGCTGAGCCACCAAGCTGGCTCCTGCGTTTTCTAAGATCCTTATAGTTTGAGGTTTTATGTTTAGGTCTTTGATCCACTTAGAGTTATTTTGTGTGTATAGTGATAGGTAGGGGTCCTGTTTCAGTCTTCTGCATGTGATCAGCTAGTTTTCCCAGCACCATTTACTGAAAAGGTTCTCCTCTCCCCAGTGGTTGTTATTGGAGGCTTTGTCAAAGATGAGTTTGTTGAGAAATTGAGGCTTTGCTTCCGGAATCTCTATCCTGTTCTATTCGTCCATATGCCTGTTCTTGTGTCAATACCAGGCTGTTTTGATTATTGTAGCCTTATAATAAAGTTTGAAGTTTGGAATTGTGATACCTCCTGCTTTGTTTCTTTTGCTAAGGATTGTTTTGACTATTTGTGCTCATTTATGTTTCCATATGAATTTCTGTATTGTCATTTCCAGGTCTGAGAAGAATGTTGTTGGTAATTTAATGGGTATTGTGTTGAATCTGTAGATTGCCTTTGGTAGGATGGACATCTTAAACAATGTTGATTCTTCCTATCCATGAGCATGGAATGTTTTTCCATTTGTTTGTTTTCTTTTTTTAAATTAACTAGTTTTTAAAATTTGGATGAATTCTTATACTGCTTTTTTCTTTTTATTCTCAAAGTCCAGGTTTGTACATTTTCTCTAACGGGCCACTTAGTAACTATGTTAGACCTTGCTGACCTCTACCACATACTTTTCTTTAGTGTTCAACTCACTAAAATGTATAAACCATTCTAGGCTTGGAAGTTCTACAAAAACAGGTCATCAGTTAGATTTGACCCATAGACTGCAGTTGGTCCACACCTACCCTAGACTAAAAATGTTAATTCGGTAATGACTTATGGTCAGAATTTTGAGGTTATATGGCATGAATATTCAATTAAAATTAAATGGAAAGGGATATTGGCTTACCTTACTGGTAAAGCCAAATGATTTGGCTAGCTTCTAGCTTGCTTGGATCCAAGAGGTCAAATGACCTTGGCAGTTCCAAACCTTATGACTTAATGACTTCCCCCAGATCTTCCCTTCATAAAAAAAGGGAATACTGTCTAGTCATTTATATAACAACCTGCAAGGAAGTCTCTTATTTGCCTGGGTCATGTGCCTGGCCTTGAATGAATCAATTTGGTGGAGGAGAGAGAAGGACTGGTGGTGGTAGAGTGGTGGTTTAGGAATGTACTTTGAATGACAGTTGCATCAGTACCTGAAAAGGTTGAAGATGGCACTCCAGAAATTGTTAAAATGAACTAAATAAATAAATCAGCATGCTCAGAAAAAGGATTGTGCATTAAAAGTAGGTGTGTGTCCACTTGATCATCCTTTCTTTTTTTTTTTTGAGTTGGAGTCTCACTCTGTCGCCCAGACTGGAGTCCAGTGGCCGCTCCCGGCCACCGCAGCCTCGACCTGCTGGGCTCCAGCGATCCTTCCGCCTCATCCTTCCAAGTAGCTGGAACTATAGGCGCGTGCTACCACACCCAGCTAATTTTTTGATTTATTGTAGAGATGAGGTCTCACCAAATTGCCCAGGTGGGTCTCGAACCCGTGTACTCAGGCAATCCACTCACCTCAGCCTCCCAAGGCGCAGGATTACAGGCTGAGCCACCGAGCCCGGCTGATCATCTTTTCAGTTCATTTTAAAATTAATATGTAAATTGAAAGATAAAAACAGTAAGGTATTTGAATGAATTATTTATTCATGAATAAAGATCTTTAATCAACCTCCCTCTTTCTTTCCACCCCTGCTTGATTTTCAAGCAGTCTTATCAGATAACTGACATTGATGTTTGCTTAACTTCTTATATAACAGAAGGAATCTTTAATAAATTGGAAAGGTTATTTAATTATTGTATTGCTGGAATACTTTATCATGGTGAGAGGAGGCTGTACTCCCATTGTAGACCTATGTAATAGGTCTGATATATATATATACCATATAAAAGATTAGCATGCCTATAACATAGATCAAGTAAGAATAGAAAATAGAATAAAAACATGACAGTCAGTTTGTGTTTCCAGTTGCCTATTGCTACTTTCTAAGTAACTTAATAAAGTTAAAGGTGAAGGCTATTTCACTATTGGTAGTGATCCCTCTTTGGTGACTCCTTTTAAGTAGACAGACATGCTGCTTTAAAGCTCATTTTTTCTGCAAAACAATGAGATTGGAATCATTTCATAGTAGTCTAATGTAATGAGAAATGCATTTTAAAATTGGTAAAGCTTCAAGTAGACAAGAAAAAGTAAAGCATGTACCATTGTTACTTCTCAACCTGTTGACTGTTTTAAAATGTTTTATTTTAAAAATTCAAGCATAAAATGGAATACAAAAAGATTGTTATTTCACATTTCAGAAGCCATAATTTTTCAAAAGAACTAATGTTTTTAAAAAGGTGAAACCCTGCACTTTGAATAAATCAGTTTTTTGTTAGGAATGTGTGTATATGTCTGTTTTAAGACTTGTCTATATTGCAGAACAAGTCGCTTAGAATTTTTAGATCAGCTAGCTTTATCTTTATCCAGAGGATTAAAGATTATGGGCACAAGTGCGTGTATATTCTTATACCAATATAGTAAGGTCAAGAACTTTGAGAAAAGTAATATGTTTACATTTATACCTGACTTCGTCACACAAAGATTTTGTGGTTAAGAAATATTAATCTGGGCCAGGTGCAATGACTCAAGCCTGTAATTCTGGGACTTTGGGAGACCGAGGTGAGGATTCAAAACCAGCCTGGGCAACTTGGCAAGACCTCATCTCTACAATAAATCAAAAAATTAGCTGGGCATGGTGGCATGTGCCGGTAGTTCCAGCTACTTGGGAGGCTAAGGTGGAAGGATCGCCTCAGCCTAGCAGGTCGAGGCTGGGGTGACCGTGAGCGTGCCACTACAGCTTGGGTGACAGAGCGAGACTCCAACACACACACAAAAAAAGAAATATTAATCTGACCATTGATATTCTGGTTGCTTACAGAGTGTCATCTTAAAAATAAATGATAGTTTTGCTGTATTACAGAGCTGGGTAAAGAGGAGAGTGTGTGCATGTGTGTGTACTCATGTACATGTATTTAATTGGTTTTTAGTAGATTGTAGGTATACACTTACCATGTTCCTTCTTTTGAAATACCCTTTGCTTGACCAATAGGATACAAGGAAACATTTCAATAATACAAAATACAATATTTGTATATGGACAGTTTCTAAGTTTTCACTTAGATTCAGTAAAGCAAAATTTTAGCACCTTGCCAGAGTTATATTTAAGACTTATTACTTTCTGTTCTTTTTGCTTCAAAATAAGCTTAGGACTTGTGTAGTTGTCTGGCTTATGCACCTTTAAGCAAGTCAGATATTGTTTTGTATCTGGAAAACAGGAATTATCATAACTATATATTTGAAAATGCTTTTGAAAAACTCAGTTTAAAATTGTAAGGATAGTATATTCTATCATAGTCTGTTTGCTAAATGGCTAAAAAGGTTAAGCTATCTTTTTCATCTAGAAAATGACCCACCAAGCTGCTTTAATGTACACTTTCCTTTCTTTATGAATGTCAACTATATCTGAACTTCTTAAAATGCTTCAGACTTTTGGAAGAATTATTCATCAAGGGAATTTATAGAGTCATTCCAAGTTTTGACTTGGTTAATTTAAAAATGCTGAGAAGTTATCAGCTTGTGTTTCCCTATTCCAGTATTTTGGCAGAAATATATATATAAAAACTAGTTTTGTCTTCCATGTTGAATTCAGATAATGTTGCAAATAATGATACCTCTTTTCCACTAGAGAGCATTATACATAGCAGCCGTTTTATCTTGAGATTGCCTTTCAGACTACAAAATGTTATCTCAGAAGGTTATCCCTCTTAGTTTATCAGGGATGGAGTTAATGACATCAGCTACAAATATTTTTCATCCAGTCTGTTGTCCCTGAAACTTAGTATGGTCCTCTTAAAGTTTAACACAAAGAATAGATAAACAGATTTTTTCCATACACAGGAGTACCACTCACCAATTAAAAGAAATTGACTATTAATATGTGTAAAAAAAAAGAAATTTATTTCAACTTATTTGGAGATATATGATGTCATTTATGTGAAATTCTAATACAGGCAAAATAACAGAAAGCAGATCAGTAAGTCAGTGGCCTTAAGGGAGGGAGGATTAACTGCAAGGGGCAGGAAAGACCTTTTTAGAGTTATGGAAATGTTCTATATCTTGATTGGATGTTGGTGACATTTTATCATATATAAATTATAATGGAAGAAAGTTTAAAAGAAACTTAAACACTGAAGTGTATTTTAGGGCATGATTCGTGAAGGTGTGAAAAAACCAGTTTGATTAAAAAGTATACTATCACCTCAAATCATCAGTGTAGCAGTAGCCTAAGATACATTAATTTGAATATTTTATTTTAAATGTCACTAAGTAGATGGAAAAATGTGTGATACTGTTCATTAGTCCATGGTATAATATAAAGATTTAGAAAATGAACCAAGAACTAAGTAATATTAGTGACAATAATACAAGTGTTTTTAAAGTGCTTTGTCAAGTGAATGTACTTTGTGATTTTTGGAGTGTTTTAATGTAATGTGCACTTGTGGTTTTTCTCTCTAAATGGTATTTTTTTTTTTAAAGTCGGAGTCTTAATCTGTTGCCCAGGCTGGAGTGCAGTGGCACACTCCCGGCCACTGCAGCTTCGACCTGCTGAACTCAGGCAATCCTTCCGCCTCAGCCTTCCAGGTAGCTGGAACTACAGGCACATGCCACCACGTCTGGCTAATTTTTTTGATTTATTGTAGAGATGAGGCCTCGCCAAGTTTCCTAGGCTGGTCTAGAACCCGTAGGCTCAGGCAGTCCTCTCACCTCAGTCTCCCAAAGTACTGAGATTATAGGTGTGAGCCACCATGCCCGGTCTAAACTGTACATTTTAAGTCTCCTTTAACTTAATGACACAATTCAGATAGAAAAATAGGTATAATTTAGTATTCTGAAATAGTATTTAAAAAAATTTTTTTAATATTAAAAAACAGTGATATCTGTTAGCTTAATATATTAAACTAGCTCCATAGATCTGTCTATTAACCCTTTCTGTCTCTTAGGTGACTGGGGTGTATGCCCTGACAAAGAAAGAATAGCACAGGATATTAGGTATATTATCATAGCAAGTAATTGTAGCAGTATGCTATGGAGAAGATGAACCTAAAAATAAAATTGAAATTAAGAAACGTAAGCCAATCTTTTTTCCTCAATTAAAGTTTTATTCTCATTTCTTTTATGTCAGTTTCAGGTATCTAGATAATCTTTCACTAAAATTAAAAAAAAAAAACTCCCAGAAACTATGGTATATATGTCTAAATTATAATTCCTGTTGAAACATAGATTTTTATCTCTATAGCTTCTGTTTTGTGTTGAAAGATTCTTGAATAATTTGGTTTTCACTTTAGCACATCTCCTTATGTATGCTATAAAGAGCATCCCAAGTTGAATGAACTGAAGTTTTAAATTAAGCGTCTTAAAAGATCAAGATATCTAGAATCCTTTTTGCCACTTCTCTCCCAGATCCTTTACTGATGCTTTTAACAAAATCAGTGGAATGAATAATTTATTTTTCCCCCTTAAAACAATGAAATAGCCAAAAATTAAAACTCTTTGGACAGAAGAAAGTGACCTGTATCAATTGTATAAATTAATCTTTGAAAAAGTTAACATCGATTTAAGATAATGCTGCAGTTCTCATGGAAATATGATTGCTGTCTTTGGAGATATTTCACTATTTGGAGGTCTTTGTTTAGACGGTGCAAACCTCTTAGTAAGTCATCCTGTATGGTAACATTGTGGGGGCTGGGGAGGGGTGGATGGATGTTTTCATGGCTTTCTCATTGTTCATAAAATAATTTGTTTAATTGCTGTACCTCTTTAGAATTGTTAACCTGTTAAAGTATTAGTTGGCTTCCAAATGTGTGCTTTATTGTCTTTTCTTATTATACAATATTCTTTAAATTGGACATTCTAATATCCTTCAGTTCAAGTGTATGTTTCTTGCCAATGGCTGGTATAACCCATTTTGTTTTCTCACCACCTTATTGATGAGTTTATATAAACTGAAATGGGTCAATGTAAGAACAGTGTAATACAGTTGGTAAATTTTTTTTTTTTTTTTTTTTTTTTTTGAGTTGGCATATGACTCCGTCACCCAGACTGGAGTGCAGTGGCCGCTTCCGGCCACCGCAGCCTCGCCCGGCTGGGCTCCGGCGATCCTTCCGCCTCAGCCTTCCGAGGAGCCGGAACTATAGGCGTGTGCTACCACGCCCGGCTAATTTTTTTTTTTTTTGGGTTTATTGTAGAGATGAGGTTTCGCCTGCCCAGGCGGGTCTCGAACCCGCGGCAATCCACTCACCTCAGCCTCCCAAGGCGCGGGATTACAGGCTGAGCCACCGAGCCTGGCTACAGTTGGTAAATTTAATGAAACTTAATAAATTCTTAAAATATATGGTGTATACAAAACAATCAGTTGGCTTTTAGGGTTAGTGGAGAAGGAGCAATAAGAACTTTGAAAAAGGATGATTTGGTCTCTCTCGCTTGTAATTCCAGTACTTTTGAAGGTGGAGGTGAAAGGATTGCCTGAACCCAGGGGTTTGAGACCAGCTTGGGCAACTTGGTGACATCTCAGTCTCTACAATAAATAAAATAAAAATTAGCTGGGTGTGGTGGTGCACACCTGTGGTTCCAGCTACTTACTTCAGGTGGAAGGATCTCCTAAGCCCGATGTGTCAAGTCTGTGGTGTCTGTGAGCATGCCACTGTACTCCAGCCTGGGTGTCAATGAGACTCTGACTTGAAAAATAAAAAAATTAAAAAAAAGTAAAGAGGGCGATTTGGGAGAGTCGAGACTGTCATACATGGTACAGGGTAACTTGAGTCAAGGTTGGGCCAAAATGAAGACTGATTCTGAAATGGAGTGCCAAGTACCATTAGCTTTTCCTTTATAGGTAGGCTTAGTAAAGTCAGGCAATGGAAGTAAATCAAGCAGTACTAAAGAGTCTGTGGAACAATTCCAGGGACTTTTGAACAGGATGATGACCTGAAGAGTTTCGTAATTTTTAATTCATGATAATTTCTTTTTATAAACATTTCACTTTTGCACTTTCATTTATAGGTTTAAGAAAATCCACCAAGAAGCGAAGTGAGTCCCCACCTGCTGAGCTCCCCAGTTTGAGGCGGAGCACACGTCAAAAGACCACGGGCTCCTGTGCTAGTACCAGGTAATAATTTGGGTTTTTTCAGTTTATGGTGAGTTTACTTATATTCTCCTACTCAGTTTCAACTTTCATCAAAATTTTTAATTCTATATGTTTTTAAAAATTATTTTTTTAAATGTAAAATAATGTTTTACTTGAACATTTATTCTAACATATCTGTTATTATCTTTGTGAACTTTAGTATTTATTTACATGTTTTTGCTTATCTTAATCATGCTATTTTTTGACAGTACTTTTATCCTCTACTTTTTCTTTGTTGCTACACTATTTTCACTGAGTTATTGCCAGTAATTGGACCTCTGGTTGCTTTCAGAGTTCTAGTCTGCCAAATAAATCTCTAATGAACAAATGTATGCAGATTTGGGTTGTTTTTAAAAGATAGTTAAGTTTCCCAGTAGTGTGAATACTGAGTCAAAAGGGATGCTTGTTTTAATGACTGTAATATTGGCTAATTAGTTTCTAAAAGTATTGGCACTAGTTATTAAGTTTTCTGGATGAGGGGTAGATATGTTCTTAATTTTTATTTTGTATTACAGCACCTCCTCAAGAAAAAGTGTAGGTATTGTGTGTATTTCCTCATATCTTAAATGCCTAATTTCTCCCAGTTGCTGTAGATCTCATTTTGAAAAGGACAACTACCTTTAATGTGGCACAGCTCATTATTTCATATACCTTTGTTACCTGAGAGTCTTAGGTTAAAGGTAAAAATATTTTTCCTGCAATTTTCTCTCAGATTTTTATGCTTGGTCAGTTGGACAGGTGCCCTTGTACTATGAATTATTCAGTAGCTAGATATAAGTTCTCTTTTATATGTACAGTCACGCATTGTTTAATGAGGAGGACGCATTCTGAGAAATGCATCAAAGGTAATTTAATTGTGTGAACATCATACTTACACAGACCTAGATGATATAGCCTCCTACTCACATAGGCTGTATTTCTCCTAGGCCATAGGGCCTGTACAGCATGTTTCTTATTTCTGAGTCAGAGTCTTGCTCTGTTCCCCAGGCTAGAGTGCAGTGATATATTCATGACCACTGTAGCCTCGACCTGCTGGGCTCAGGCGATCCTTCCACCTCAGCCTTTCAAATAGTTGGAACTACGGGCATGCACCACCATGCCTGGATAATTTTTTTATTCATTGTAGAGACGAAGTCTCACCAGGTTGCCCAGGCTGGTCCCCTGGGCTCAGGCAGTTCTCTCACCTTGGCCTCCCGAAGTGCTGGGTTTACAGGCGAGAACCTCTGCGCATGGCCCGTACAGCATGTTATTGTTCTGAGTACTGTAGGCAATTGTAACACAGTGGCAAGCATTTATGGATCTACACACATCTAAACATAAAAAAGCTACAATAAAAATACAGTATTAATAATCTTACAGGACCTCTGCCATATATGTGATGAGTCATTGACGGAAATATTATATAGCATGTGACTAGTTTGTTCCTCTACTAAATACGGCAAGAATCATTGATAAAGAAATGATTTTAGTTTACCTTTCCCCACTCTAATTCAGGTTAGTAGAAAGGTCATATCCCTTTATTTTGGTTATTCTTTAGCATAATGTCTTTTGACTACTCTTGGTTACTCTTGGTGGTGGTATACTAGTGACATAAGTAAACAGTAGGACTTGTTGCCTATAAAGCATGAGATTGCCACTTAAAATCTGTACTTTTTACTTCTTTTCCATTTCTTTAAATTGTTTAAATTGTCTGGATTTATTACATTAGCTTGCTTTTGAGGCTCCTTAGCAGAGGATATGTGAGGAAAATCTGTTAGTTTTTTTTAGAGTTTTTGTCGTGTTTCTGATCAAATTTTGAATCTTACTAACTGAAGGTCTATAGTGTGTGAGATATAGACTGAATTGTGTTTGAAAATTAATTTAACCTGTGTGCAAAATCAGGTAATCTAGTGTTATAATTTTCTCACCCTGCCTTTCTCTACAACCCTCTTTCTACTCATGACCACATACTTAGTACATGTGAAATTACTTAGCATAGGCGCCATCATGCTGTGCATAAGCCATCTTCACCACCTGCCTGAACTGCTCTTCACAAACCTTTTTGGAATTCATTGAGCTTCTGCTTAAAAATAGTGCCTTGGTTGCATGCTGAGGCTGTTGTTGTTTCTTTAGACTAATACTCCTTGAGGGCAGCAACCCTGTGTATCCAAAGTGTTCAGCCCAATTTGTTGGCACAGATTAGATGTTAAACGAATGCATTGAATTCCACTAATTTTAGTTTGGTAAGTTGGGTTTGGAGTGAGCTGTTTCCTTGTGAAGAAATGACTAGTAAATCCCTATATAGGGAGATTTTTTTCACTAATAAGGAGAATAAACTCTTCTAGTGCTGTCAAGTAAATCAGAGCTTTCATTTATGTAGCCCAGTTGTGCCTGCTTATCTCATTTCACTGCTATGTGACTTTAGTCTAAAACATTTCTATAGTAGTAGGTTTCTGCATGTTCTAAGGTAATTTGGATAGCTTCTGTTTATTATCAAACTGTAATAATTGGGATGAGAGGGTCTTTCGTTTCTACCTGATTTACTTACTGATTTCACTATTAACATAGGAAAAAAGGTTATCTTCAATAAAATGTAATTTTCTTAATGAGAAATAAATGATAATTCTTTTTTCTGTATCTTATTCTGTGCCTCTGTCCTAAACAAGTGTCTTCCCAAAAGTCATTTGTATTTTTTTATAATGTTAAATCTATAAGTCTTTATTTTAAAGAATGGAGTTATTGTCCATTAGTAGGATGGCTATTTTTGGATGATTTTGGTAAACTGGAGCATAGGGGATGGAAATTTTTCCCCATCTTCTCTTCTCCCCCTCCTCTCCCCTTATTATCAGTGTTAGTCTGTAGACCTGAGTATAATGATCCTCTATTTATCCTGGAAGTGGTGCTCTTTTAAAATGAATTAAATTTTCTCTGCAGGAGGAGTCATGTTTCCATTTAGTTGGAAGTGTTTAAAAATCATTTCTGGCTCTAAGGATGACAACAGCTCCTAGTAACACAAAAGCTTGTATTGTAAATGTAATAAAACTTAGAAGAATTTTAAATATACAAAGTCTTGGTTGTTACCCATGGCGATTTTCTGTAGCAAGTTTTATTTAAAAAGACGAAGAAACTGGCTTTGTGCTCCATGAATTTGAGCTTTGTGTTGTCTATACATTGCTCCTGGTTCACTGGTAATGCTGCCTATAATGATATTTTTCTGCTGCAGTCGGCGAGGCTCTGGCCTGGGCAAAAGAGGAGCAGCTGAAGCTCGTCGGCAGGAGAAAATGGCAGACCCTGAAAGCAACCAGGAGACAGTCAATTCTTCAGCTGCACGGACAGATGAAGCTCCCCAAGGAGCTGCAGGTAGATTGGCATTTTTTAGCCCTAAAACACATTTTTATCATTCACAGGTTTATTTAGATGAGAGGGAAGGGATAAAAATATACTAGCTATTAGGGTCAAAAAAACTTTTTGTAAAATTTAAATTCCTAATTGAAATGTAAAGATATGGTTTAAAATGTTTCACATATAAATTTTAATTTAGAATTCTGTAAGCCCTAAAAATAATAAGTGTGCAGTTTGAAACTACAAGAATAATATTTGTTTTTGCATACCTTTATTTTTGATATATTAGAACAGCAGAAATTAAGCCTTTTCCTTTCTTCAGCTTTAAATATGTGTCCATTACTAATACAAGACTAGATATATATCCATTACCAATATGAGGTTAAATATGTATCTGTTACTAATACAAGGCTAATTAATAGTTCAACAGGTTTTAAAATGTAGTTTGCCATTGACATTTCTCACTGACATTAACAGCAGATACAAAATATTATAATTCATCACTAAGGGCTTTATAGATAGGCATCCCTTGAACTAGATGATACATGTTTAAATGTAGACAAATGCTTACTTTTGAACAAAATGCATGTACCATTGTTTACTATTAGTGTCCTTTAATGCCTATGGTTGATCATATCTCATAGTTTGCCAGGAAGGTTTCTGGTGTGCCTGCTACTGTTGTCTTCTTCCCCTGTCCAGCTTAGAATTTTTTAACCACTATTTTTCAGTTTTTATAATAAAATATGTGGTGGACTTAACTGCATCTTTTCTGGTGGTAGAGGAGGCCTCTCCCTCCCCTCCATATTTAATTCCTAGAATAGTTTTTCTGAAGGGTTAAATGGTAGATATTTGGAGAGTCCATTTCACTTGTAACTCATTGAAGGTGTTCGTGATACAGCACATCCTTGCCAGTGTTGTATGCTCCTTCCCAGTCTTTTAAGGTTTATTAGAAGTCTGAATATGGAAGTGGGGCAGTTTCCAAATGGATGACAGAAATGGAGCTGCTGAATATGTGTTATTAAAGTAGACTCATTAAAATCATTATAATAGCTAACATTTATAGTGTGAACACTCTTGCAGACATAGTATTAAGCACTTTACATATATTCTTGTTTAATATTCAAAACATTCTGTTGAGGTGTGAGTGCTGTTATTGCCATTTTATAAATGAGGAAAAACAGACAGGTATTGGTTAAGCTTGCTTAGGATTATAAGCTAGGATGTGTGACTTCTCAAATCCAGGTCTTAGAAATCATGCCTGGGCGCGGTGGCTCATGCCTCTAATCCCAGCACTTTGGGAGGCTAAGGCAAGAGGATTGCCTGAGCCCAGGGGTTCAAGACCAGTCTGGGCAACTTGGTGACACCTCATCTCTATAATAAATCAAGAAAAATTAGTCAGGTGTGGTGGTGCATGCCTGTAGTTCCACCTACTTGGAAGGCTGAGGCAGAAGAATCACCTGAGCCCAGCAGGTTGAGGCTGTGATGACTGTGAGCGTGCCACTGCCCTCTAGGCTGGACGACAGAGTGAGACTCCCACTCAAAAAAAAAAAAATGAAAAGAAATCAAGTGCACATTTATAGCTGCTATGTTGTTCTGTTTCAAAAGAGTTTGTTTTGTTTATATGGATATAATTGAAGGCTGGAATGGGTAGGTTGAATGGGGTCAAATTTTGCTTCCTGATCCATTTACTTAAGAGGATAAAAACTTCCAGGGATCTGGCTTCTCAGATTGCCTTCCTAAACACATTCAGGTATTTCATTGTCATTCACATTTGTAATCACAGCATGATATATGTGTTTTTCAAGTTTATGCATGTAGTTGGTGGTTTAAAAATGCATGTGATATGTTCACTGGTATTAGAGGAGCACTGGCTTCGTTACAGTTTGGAGGATAGATCTCTTATGGATAGGAATTTCTTTGCTGACTCACAAAAGTATTTATGGGAAAGCAGTGAATTTCTTAGCAGCTTTATGTTAAGTACTTCAGTTCAGTGTGCTTTAGTTTCTCTATGTGTAAAATGGAAACTTAAAGAAACTACAAACCTTGCAATTAGTGTGGAGTTGTAGCTTCAGGGACTTGGAGCACCCTTTGTTGAGTATATGCTCTCAGACAGGTCTTTTATAGTTAATATATGTCTTTCTTCATTTGAATAATTTATTTTGAAATAACTTTTATTTTTTTTAAAAGATGACTTTTTCTCTTCAGTGTTACTTCTTCAGTATTAATTTATTTTTAAAAATTATATCATTAATTTATTTTTAAAGACCTATTTCAGTGGAATCATTGAAGCAAATGTGTTTTTTTCATCTGTAGATACTAAACCATTGCCTCATCTTTGTCCAGTTTGCTTTATCAACCTGACTTTGCCAGTGTTGTTGACACCAGTGTTGTTGACACTCAGCAGAGTTTGTGGATAATAGTTTTCCTGCTGGATTACCCTGGTATAGATCCTTAGGTTCTCCTCAAGTCCAATCACATTAACTCATCATATAAAAAATGCTAGCTTTTGAAATCGAAAGTTAAATAGTTGCCACGTAGTTTCAAGGTTTAGAGGTGGACTTTTATATATTCTTAGTTTTGGACTTACTCAGAATTGTGCAGCCCTTTATAGTGTTGATAAAGTCTTGCAAATATTAGGGATACTAAAGTAAGGAATTAAGTATTCTTTTTTAATACTTGCAAAACAACAAAATGGTAGGGGAAAATAGGCTATGTTCTGGCACCTACATTTAGTATTGAGGATATTCATAATTTCACAAGATGCGATCAGGGTTAAAATTGTAAAAAGAAGGCAGCCTAGTTTTGTAAATTTTTCTCTAATTACTTTTGTTTGGTACCACTACTTATGCTGAGGCCCATGTTAAGGCATACTTACTTAACTAACCATTCTTCTGGCCTTACTTCAACTTTTTTTGTAACACTTAAAAAAAATCTTTGAACCGGGCTCGGTGGCTCAGCCTGTAATCCCGCGCCTTTGGGAGGCTGAGGTGAGCGGATTGCCTGAGTCCGCGGGTTCGAGACCCGCCTGGGCAAGCAAGACCTCATTTCTACAATAAATCAAAAAATTAGCCGGGCGTTGTAGCGTGCGCCTGTAGTTCCAGCTACATGGAAGGCTGAGGCGGAAGAATCGCCAGAGCCCAGCAGGTCGAGGTTGCGGTGGCCGGGAGCGGCCACTGCACTCCAGTCT
>CAUYQG010115381.1:0-14702 GCA_963574415.1 Tarsius wallacei | reverse complement strand
TTTGAGTTGGAGTCTCAATCCGTCGCCCAGACTGGAGTGCAGTGGCCTCGACCTGCTGGCCTCCGGCGATCCTTCCGCCTCAGCCTTCCAAGTGGCTGGAACTACAGGCACGCGCTACCACACCCGGCTAATTTTTTGATTATTATAGAGATGAGGTCTTGCTTGCCCAGGCGGGTCTCGAACCCGCGAGCTCAGGCAATCCACTCACCTCAGCCTCCCAAAGGCGCGGGATTACAGGCTGAGCCACCGAGCCCGGCTTATAATTTGATTTTTAAAAGAAATTTTAAAATGTTTGGTGTTACCATTTTCTAATCTCTAACTGACCTAATTTTTTAAAAATATATCTAAACTTTTCACAAAATCTAAATTTCATCTGGAGAAAAAAGGTCAATCTCATTACCAAGGCCAAGAATCTTACATACTCTGCTAATGCAAAATTCTAATAAAATTTTCAGAATATGATATTCTTGTAATTACATATACCTAAAATTTCACAATCACACCCGCAGGAATATACAGATGACTCTGACTAGAGCTGTTTCTATAAGATGCTGAAATAATTAGTGATTTAGTATATTTATTGACAACATATGTTCTGAAAAAAAAGATTTCTGTTCTGAGTTCAGTGTCTCACTCTGAAACCCAGGCTGGAGTGGCACAATTACAGCTCACTGCAGTCTTGATTTTCCGGGCTCAGGCAATCCTTCTGCCTCACCCTTCTGAGTAACTTGGACTACAGGCACATGCCAGCACACCCAGCTAATTGTTTTGATGTTTTTGTAGAGATGAGATCTCGCTATGTTGCCCGAGCTGGTCTTGAATTCCTGGGCTCAAGCAAACCTTTTGCCTCAGTCTCCCAAAGTGCTGGAATTACAGCCATGGGCCATTGCACCAGCCAGAAAAATATTTCTCAAGCAGCCAACAGACACATGAAAAAATGTTCAACCTCACTAATCATCAGAGAAATGCAAATCAATACCACACTAAGATACCACCTAATGCCCATAAGAAAAGCCATAATTAATAAAACAAAAAACAACAGATGCTGGTGAGGATGCACAGAAAAGGGAATGATTCTCCACTGCTGGCAGAAATGTAAACTAGTTCAACCTCTATGGAAAAGTGTGGCGATTTCTAAAAGAACTAGAAATTGACCTTCCATATGATCCAACAATCCCCCTTCTAGGAATATACCTGGAGGAACTTAAATCACTCTACAGAAAAGATACCTGCACACACATGTTTATTGCAGCACTATTTACAATAGCAAAAACATGAAACCAATCATGCGGCCCATCGAAACTGGACTAGATTAAAAAATGTGGTACATATACACAATGGCATATTACACAGCCACAAAGAAGAAAAAAATTATGGACCTCATAGCAACTTGATTGGATTTAAAGCTGATAGCACTCAGTGACTTATCACAGAAACAAAGTGAGTACCATATGTTCTCACTCATAAGCGGACCCTGAACATTTACCATAATACTATGAGGAAGGGATTGATAGTAGCCAGAAACTGTTGGGAGGGGAGGGGGCACATAACATTAATAAGGGTACCTGATCTCAAACTAGACAAAGTGGGGATGAGAGGTAGGCCCATACAATGGCCACTTGTATACCTAATCCGGAATTTCACCCCACATCTTTAAAATAAAATAAGTTTAAAATAAATAAAACCATTCACTATGAAAAAGATTTATTACAAAAGATTTTATTATAGAAAATGTTTTGATTATAGGAATTATCTATAATATATATACTTTCTATAATTAAAAATAATTCTTATTATATATTCTATGTATAACAATTTATATTATATATGGATACATATACACATATTATTTATATATATTTCCTAGCAAGAAGTGGTTATCACAATTGTTTCCTTTTAACATGATCAATTTTTTAAAACTTGCTATGGACTAAGATGGCAAAAAATATATACAAAAACTTGTGCATATTTAGTGATATTCATGTGGTTTCCCTTCTTTTCTTTAATGCCCTTTATAAGGCAATTTGGAATAAACAAAAGTGAACAAATAAAAATTCCCCATATGTTTTCACTTCAGTTTGCAAATCCAGTTTTTGAAAAACCAGAATTTATAGCCAACTTTCTCTAAATCAGATCAGTCATCTTTCAAAGCAGACCGCTTCTCTAGACAATCTAAAACCTAGCAATTTTGCCACTTTCACTGTCAGCAAATGCTTCTGCAGAAATGCTGTGAATGTTTGTTGGGTGTATTTTTTTTATGAAGTTGTTTAAACGATAAAATATTTCAGTCTATGGGTGAATGTTCTATAGGGTTTCGGTTGTATATACCACTGTTTAGTATTCTAAACTGCTAACTACATCTTCCAACACAAATGAACATGTTTTTCTCCCACATTAGGGAATTTTTAGAGTAGCAATAAGGCAACTCCAGGTGGTGTGGTTCTCCGTAGGTAGTCACCCCCTACAGAAAGCCTCCTCCTTCAGAGGTGTTGATCACCACATACCCGTCATGCCTTCTTGCTACATACACGTCAATAGCAGCAACCAGAAGCATTTATACGGCATGAGGAGTGCTCAGAATGGATGCATTTTGCCCATTTGTTAATCATGAAAGCTACCAACACTGTCCTGGCAAGGCTGTTGACACTTCTTTTTTTTTACACTATCGTCATAATTAAAAAGTTTTAGTATGTGGTTTGGTGTTGCGACACCATCGATCAAAGTCCATTTTCTGACATTTGTAGCAGAGGCAATATGTTCCACATAGGTTATTTTTGGAATTGTATTGCTTACTGTAATAGAGCCCTGTCATGTAGTTCCATTGCACCAACATTACCTGCTCAGCTGCGGCTGCCTGCGCTGTGTCCACTATTACTTCCTCTCAAGCATGCACAAAGTGAAGTGATGGAGAAGGAAGAGATTTTTTTAAGAATGATAGATTATTGACCAACATGTACAAATCTAAACTTGTTTCTCTGGATATAGTGTAAATACTAAAATATTGATCTTCTAAATCTCTTAGTTTATTTGGAACATATGCCTGACATAACAGGCTTTCAGACGAGCAAAACAATGTATTTCTTTTCATTCATTACTTAATAATAATAAAAAACCTTCTGAGCAATGTCAAGTGTTTGTTTTTGTGAAGAAAGCTGCACTGTCTATTACCTATTATCCACTGCTCTATAAAACATGCTTTGGGTGGGAGACAGTCCTCATGAAAGAAGAATAATTTATTTGAAAAGAAAGAATAGAAAGTTGAAACCCATTTCCTTAATACATTTGATTCCATGAGGAAGTGTTTCAAGGGCAGAACGGGGGTTGAAAATGGAAAATGACAAAATGATAACATAAGTTGGTTGGAATTTGACAGAAAATTAGAGTGCCCTTAAGTGATGTTAAAGAAAGCAACGTGTACATTGCAGATGAAGCATAACAAGGAGAGCTCCCTTTAATTACAAAGAGAAAGAAATCCCAACTATTGCCAAATTTAATTTCTTTCCCAGAATTTAACTGCCTGCATAAGATTTGACATGCTACATCAGTGCATTATGAAAATCAGTCACAATTACTGTCAAGTGCACAATGTTCTGCTCTAAAAAGCTTTTGAATTAGACCTATTCCAAAATATAGCAAGGAAACTGACCTAGCACATGTTCACACCCTGGGATAGATTGTGTGAAATAAATCTTTTGCTATCATATTCTTTATATTTGAGAACTTAGGGGATTGAATTTGTAACTTTGTTCATTTCTAATCAGTTGCAGTACAAATGGAAATCTCAAAATTAGCAAAAAAAAAAAAAAGGGGGAAGAATAAAAGGAAAATTTTAATATGTACAGTTTCACCTTTTATCAAGATGGTTAAAATTGTAACAATTGTTATCTAACAGAAATGCAACTATTGTACCTTTAAGTGCTTTTAATATCAATTATAACCACAAGATATGAGCACATAGATATATTCAAAAATAGTATATATAATGGACAGATGGAGGGGAGGGAAGGAGGGAGGTAGAGACTGTTTCTCCAAGCAAAAAGATCTGTAACTTAATAACAAATGATGTAATATGCAATAAAATCAGCAATTCAAGTGCTTGTGTAGATGCTAAAACTGAAGGTACGTTAAGCAGCATTTTCTTCTAAAATAAAATTAAATTCTTCCTGGATTTGTGTTATTTTTCTGAAATAAGTCACATAGTTGAAACTATGTGGCTTATTACATATATTCCCACCCAGTTAGTCCAAATTTTCTGTCTTTAAAGTTTCTAAGGATATTTGTTAATTCCTTAGGGGATGGTCTAGAGATCCATTTTCTAAGTAGAATGTTTTATCTGCCAGGTGAAGTGTGGAAGGACACAATCATTAAGAACATTATAACTAGAAATTGGAATACCTGTTATTCATATTAATAGAATCTCCAGCCCATAGATGACTTGTGAATCCATTACCATAGCATCTGAAGAGTTCACAATTCCAGGGAGGAAGCCAAATCTTAAAAAAAATACATCCTGGAGAGTACTTGACAGCACAACCTTTGTGAAATAATAGAAGAAAGAATTACAATCACTTTTTCAGAATGTCATGGTTCAAGAAAAAGATGTGACAGTGGGATAGATTGCTCCAGAGACTTGGAAGGTGACACTGACTCTCATGTGCATATCAGTTCTTCAGAGAGCAAAAGTTGTTCCTATCGAAAGTAGCTGCAATGACCTTTGTGTAATAAATTAATGGCTTTAGTCCATTTCCAATGGCCTCTGCCATATCATAAAAATTTTCATTAATTAGGACCTTTATTATCAGACTGATCAGAAGACCTAAGAAATAACAGATGTATAAACACACACACACACACACACACACACACACACACACACACACACACTGAACTCTCTTCTGCCTTCTACTAGACTAGACATAATTCTCTGAGCAAAGTGTTACTGCTATAAACATGCCTGCTCTAATTTGTGTTGCATTTTATTTTAAGTTAGTGTATTTATGTTCATCCATGAGATCTCAGAGGTTCAGAAACTTCTATATATGCCTGTGTATAAGGCATCAATATAATGTCACAAATGTTAGGTATTTAGCAAATGAATTTTGATGATGGTGGCATATTTTTAAAGAAAATCTTCCTAAACTCACTTAGTTTGGTTTGGGTATTCCTTCTCTGTGCTCCCACAATGCCCAGTGAGTCCCAGTCACTGCTTTTGCAAAGTCATATAAATACACGTTGATGTGTGTGCCTCTTTTTGTGGGTCCTTATCACCTTGAAGATGCAAATTATGTCTTACTCCTTTCTGAATCTCCAACAGGTAATGTGCAGCTCTTTTTCTGTACTTAATGCTTATTGATTTAATTGCTTGGTTACTCCATCTCTCTTTCCCATGATGTTGGCTCCCATAATACCTATCTAACTTCAGTCTTCACAAAGAGAAGTTAAGATTAATTCACATAAATGCTTGAGTTTCATAAATCATTTTTTGTATTAGAAATATACCTTCGAACATGACTTTCCCATGAGGCCAACAGTTGAAAGAAGCAATGGAAGGAGATAGTCTTTGGATCAACATCAAGGTATTAACTGCATGACTATTACCAGAAAGCTAGAACACAATTCAAAAAGCCACACTTCAGATGTAAGCTATGGAGCCAACCACTGATGCCACCCACAGAGTTGCAAAGGGTCAGACACCTTATGCTTCTGCCTTCTATTTTTCTTATTTTGCACTTTGGTTCATCTTCTGATGCTCTTCCATTGATGGGAAAGCGGGGCTGGTGGTTATATCTATACTTCAAACTGACGTCAGCTTTCTCCAGAGAACACAGGTGAAGACTACAGGTAAAGGGAGAAGGATCATCCACATATAATTCTGATATTGTCACTGACAAGGTTACTGGCCTCTTTTCAATAAGGATTTTAGAAGAAAAGATTGCAGAGTGAATATTAGCCTTATATATAATAAGGCATACAAATGTGTCCATACATGGCTGAAGTTCTTTATGCTCTACCTGATTTGAATATAAAAATTATAGTCTCATAGGGTAAAATGATTTAATTATTTTTGTTTTTATAATTTCCCATATTCCTAATACAAGGGGGAACACTCATATCGTACGTAGTGGCATTCTATGCCCTACAGGCCATGGAGCTGAGTCCTGAATGCCTGCGTCAATAAAACTTTCAGATATACTGGGACGCCAAAAATGTATACACATTTTAAGTATGATGTTCACTCAAAAGATGGCATTCATCAAATGAATGCAAGCGTCATCATGCAACAGGCAGGTCAGTCAAAGAAAGGTGGAAGCATGATTGAACGAATGTCATACTACACATGGCTATCATAATTTAATTCAACTTTGAAAAGTAATTCATAGAGAACATCTCTTAGAATATATATACATTTTTTGGCACCCCCAGTATGCACCTATTATTACCTCACATCCCACTGGGGCAGACACAGCAGCATTGTTTATAGTTAGGAAATCTTGGCATAGAAATTTGAAGAAACTACTTCCAGTTACACTGGGACCCTAATTGTTACACTGCCAAACCATAGATCATAAAATACATGGATGGATGAAATTTAAAAGTTTTCAACCTGGATTGGCTTCAGTGGATCCATGAATGCACTGAAGTTTATACAAAACCTTGTCCCACTGTGTAGCTCTCTTTCTTCTGGGGAAATTCCCAGTTTTATCAGATTCTAAAAAGAACCGATGCCCCTCTCCCCAAATTAAAAACCAAGAGAATTGCTACATCATAAGGAGGATTTTGCATTCATTTCTACAGTCAAATATTCTAAAGTTCCCTCCCATAAATATATCTCTTTTGCACGAAGGAGAATACAAGGCAAATGTGACAGTTGCAAACCGCCCCCCCCACCCCCCCCCCCCCGCAGGCTTACGGCCTGGTAGAAACAAAAGAAACACACAAAAATGACCACAAACAAGACAATAAATATGTTTTATGTGAGTGGTACAAATAAATGCCCCATGAAATTTCAGAGCAAGGACAGCTCTTTCGTTTGCGTACTCAAGAAAGTACAAAGTGGCATTTGAGCCAGGCCTTGACATTGTATACGATTTCTCACCAGAGTGAAGACAGGGGAGATGAGTGGCATTGAAATTCTAAGAACGAACCAACCAAAATAGGGAGGCTTGGAATAAATAGCACTGAAAACTGAAAAGACATTCTAAGAAATCCGATAGCTTTCATAGCATGGCAGTCAAAAGTGGGCTTGGAAATACAGGTGGTAGCTTTGAATACGAGGGGAAATTTTGGCCTTCAATATGCAAAACAAGAGAAGTCATGAAAGGTTCCTGGGGCCAGAAAGTGGCATTACTGGAGCCGTGTTTTACAAATAATAACTACAAGCAAGTATGTAGAATATACTGTTGAGGGGAGGGAGGACTAGAGGAAGAAAGACTAGTTCAAGGTCAGAGAAATAATAACAGAAACTATAGCTGCTGATACCATTGATAGAAAGGGATGGATAAGGAAGAGTTTACGACCGAGAAATTGATAGGACTATATGATGAGGAGGTCTCTATCATAAAGCAGGAATAACAATCAGTAGTTACTTTATAGTGTAAGTATTTAAACAAGAGAATTAATGTAAAATTTTAGAACACTGTCTGGCAATAAACATTAGCTGATTCTTATTGTTGCTGTTGTTGTTGGAAATAAGAGGGATAGGGAGAAATCAATTACTATTGAAATTGGAGTTCATTTATCTGAGATACTTTTAAGAGCACTGTTAAAATAGGGGGTCAACAGGACGAGAGGGAAAGATATAAATGTGGACAGTTTAAAATTGGTTACAGAAATGAGGCATTAAGGTGGAGAGCTGACAATTAAAAGCAAGTGACTGCATGATAAGTCTCAAGAGAAGACCTAAACTCACCCCAAAACAATTGCAAGCTATAGGAATAGGTGGAATTTATTAAGAGAAAGAATAGGAAGTGAAGCGATAGAATGAAGGGTCAGAGCCTTCCCATGCATGAGTTTAGAGGATGAAAGAAGGAGACCGCAGACAGGCAAAGAAGACACTTAGAAAGGTAGGATCAGAAACAGAATCACACTGCTTTCAGAAAGCCACAGAAGAGAAATGTATCTGACTGAAGGTAAGAGGAATTTCCACGGTTTCCAGGCAGGTGACAAACAGACAACGAATGTGATGATGCAGAGGTGACAATATAATGCTTCCTCAGCAGCTGGGCAGAAAAGGTGCCCCCAGCAGGAAGTGGTGGATAGAGTGAACCCGGAGAAAGTCAGGTAGCCTAAGGACTGGGAAATGTGAAGTTAGATGTAAGCCAGAGTTCAAATGCAAAACCAGAAAGAAACTCAGACAGCTAGGCCAACCATGGTAGCAAGTCCAAGAGATTGGTCTCAGACAGAAATCAAACAAAGCTGTGGAATAGAAAACCTGCAGGAAAATGGAAGGACTTCAGTTTGGTGGCTTAGGTCACTGTTCAAATCTACAGTCAGACTGGGTTCTGCTGCTTGTTAGCTTTGCAACCCAGAGGATGTTCCATACCTCTGCGTGTCTAACTCTCACCATGGGGAAATAATAGGACCCACTGCACAGGATTGTTGTGCTAAGGAAATGAGTTAATGCATGTAAAGACTCTACACGATATCTGGCACATAATAAATGTTCGAAAAATGTTAACTCTTGTTATTAACAAGGGGTAAGGAATAGAGTCTAAAAAGATTTTCCGATTGACTAGACACCAAATTGCAGATGCTTTTTGGTATATCCCCAAAAGCTGAGGCCTAGAGAAGCTACCTAAGGAATTAGATTCACTCAGACTGTTTGAGAAAGACCTTGAATATCAGCATGACACATGGCCATTATCCTTTAAGCAATGGAAGACCATTTATGTTGTTTCATTAGTACAGTGACATGATTAAAATATATTTAAGAGATGAATCTTGAAGCAGTCTACTAAATGGTTTGAACAAAAAATACCTTGTTAAATTCATTTCCCATTGCTAATGTTTAAAAGAGTGCAGCGTGGTTATTTCACTTGACTGGACATTTGCTTCTGAGGACTCCCCATGGATGCTCTCTCTGTTATGCTACGTGTCATTGAGCACTTCCACTGGGTATATGTGGAAGCATATTTTTTTCTTCAAATGGTTTCCAGTCTCCAAGTGAAACAGGAAGGTAGAATCTTCAGTATCTTATAATAAGGGTTTGAAATGACTAAATTGTCAAATCACTGAAAAATGAGAGAATGACTGTAGTTCTTACAACTGTCACAGGCACATTCACGTTGCTTAACTCCATTATATTTAAAGCCAGTATATTGTGCATAAAGGGTTAGTCTAAAACACATGTAAGGCATTATTGATTTCCAGAAATGACAAGCACATCCTACAAGTGAAACCCCAGCCTGCGATCCCCCTTTCCCTTCCCTGTATGTCTAGAGGCTTACCACATGCCAGGAATCCTGCAAGCTAGTCTCACATTTGCTAAAAATAATTGCTATTTTCTATGTCTGTTCAGGCATGATGTGCTGAAACAAAGTACAAAGCATAGCAACTTCAATTAACAAATACAACTACAATATTATTCAATTCTACGCAGATTCATTTTTTACCCCGAGGATATTACAACATATCACAAAGTTGAATGTTACTCCTATAACATCTGCCATCAAAATCAAAATCACACAGTTAGATCTACATAAATCACAGCAAACCTGCCATCCCACAGCAAGAGTCAAACATCCACCCTATGCCACGGCCTTCAAAATATTGAGATAATTGGTGAATGGTCTTCTTTTCTCGTCTCATCACCAAGGTTTCGCCTCAGAACAATACCACATGATGAGTCCACTTTTTTTGATGCTAACATGTGAACTGCTTTCATAATTTAGTATGCAGCATGCTGGTCTAAATCGACATGTTTGTAAGGGATTCCATCGTGTCAAACAGAGGAGAAGGGAAAATCTGACAGCAGGCATTTGTCGGATATGGACAAAGCTCTGCTGGATCCTGTTTTCACTGCTCAGTCCCCGAAGCACATAAAACTTATCCCACTTTTATAAATCCATGCATGCATGAAACTGAGGGTAGAATTTCAAGTAGGAAATGATGACTTAGTAAAAATGCATCTAATTTTTCTACATAAAAGAAAAATGGAAGGTACACCAAGAAAACATTGTTCCCGAGCAAGGCGATTAAAAATTCAGGAGCCCCTCTTTGAAGTCAAAATCTCACAAAGCTCATCAAATCTGTTTAAAGGTAGACATCTTCAGGAAAAAGAATCAGGCAGGAGAATTAAGCAGCAGCATTTTGGAGGTGCTGTGTTTCTTCTAGTTGTGCACACTTGATGCAGAAAAACCACTAGAGCAGAGTGGAAACAGGTAGATATTCTTGGCAGATTAGCAAATAGCATGTGTGTTTTAAAGAAGGACAGCAGTTCCAACTATTTTAAATGGGAATGCTGCCTTAAATAAAAATTCTTGCTTTTTTAATACTGAAAATTTGACTGTTAGATAGCTTGACCTTCTGTGCTTTTGTAGTCACATTTATTTAAAAGCTATTATTGAACCCTGGAAAAATATTGGCATGTTTATAACTGAAGCTAGTGTAGAAAAAGTTTCAAACAAAGGAAATAGGACCAACTTACTCTTCTCAGATTTCAGTAAAGAAAATGGCTCACATTCATTTCTGATTTTAGCTATTTCAATAATTGAATTATTTGTTTCATTGCCCTGTAATTGTCCTGTGTAAGCTATGGGCTTATAAAATAGGAGGTAAGAATGAGGACTTTGGGGTTGGTCTGCCTGGGCTTAAATCACAGTTTCACCACTTACTGACTATGTGACCATGGACACGTCACTTGTCAATCTTGGCCTTAATTTCTCTATTTGTAAAATGCAGTTTATAATGGATTCTACATTATAAAGTTGTGATGATTAAGTGAGCTAATATTCAAAGAGGTCTGGGTACATGGGAAGCACCACATAGCTGGTAGTTTTTACTCTTCTACTTGAAGACGGTACTCATTGTTTCTGTTCTCTTCCTTATCCACTGTGTTTTCTGCTGTTCATCCTTACTGTTTTCCTCAAATCTTATCTTCATCATTATAAACAGTTTTATTTTAATTTTCAGAGAGCTTCCTTGATGGTGGCTCCTCTTAGAGGAAAGAAAAAGAAAAAATGTTTTATCCTAAAATTCCCGTACAGAAATGTTTTATAGTGATGCCTTTTGCTTGCTGAGGCGAGCATGTGGGGAAATATTTCAGGAATCTGATGTTGTATTGTATTGGTAAAAAACATCAAAAAACACCACTCTGGAGTAGACTATTAGAGATGGAGCGATGAATGACATGTTGTTCTCAAAATCTTCACCACACAGTAGAAAAGGCACACTAGGCTGATGCATGCCTATGATGCAGGAGAGCACTGAGTATCCGTACCTATAGCAGATTGAGGCAGGGTGAGGGAGAAAAAGCTTCTTGGAGGTGTGAGAAAATCAGTATGATTTAAAGCAGGATAAACTTAGGGATTAAAAAAGGTGGAAAAGAAGGGGACTGGAAGATTGTGAGTTTCTAGAATGACTGAATGGGACCCTGGGAGAGTTAAAACTTAAAACTTTGCCAAAGAAAAAATGCCATAAGGGAAAGATAGTCACAGGAGAGAAAGGATACTCGAAAGTGTGAGGTTCTCACATAAAAGAATCATACTCAAAGGTGAAATTACCTTTTTCCCCAAGTCCATGGGACTTGGAGATGAGTAATGGAGATGAGTCTGAAAACAGCAACAGTGAGTAGATATTTTAGTTTTAGGTGATATACAGACCACTGTGACATGATGGTCTCCATCTTCCATATGAGGAAGGAGATAATGAGATCATATACAGGAATGGGGATGAGGTTGAAGGAAGGAATGGCAGATTGGGGTTTGAACAGAGAAGCAAGGGCCTGAAACAGTTGCAGAGGAGAATGATGGAAGGAGCTTTCCTGATACATAAGATGTGATAGCTGGAAACTACATTTATGTGGTGTGCATGTGCTGAAGTAACGTTTTTGCTGGTAATATTCTGCAACCAGGATGTTTGGACTAGAAGAAGGGAATGCTTGGATTTTTCCAGTTTTGATGTTTTTCTTGGTACAAATGGGAGAAGTTAAAGGACTAATAAAGTAGAGTACAAGACAAGAGTAGTTAAGTGATAAATAATGTGATAATAATAAGTAATCTAGACTAGTTCAAAATATAAGTAGGCTGGGGGCAGTGGCTCAAGCCTGTAATTCTAACACTTTGGGAGGCTGCAGGGAGAGCCTGAGTCCAGGGGTTCAAGACCAGCCTGGGCAAGTTGATGAGACCTCATCTCTACAATATATCAAAAATTTGGCCGGGCATGATAGCGCACGACTGTAACCTGCAGTTCTGGCTACTTGGAAGGTTGAGGTGGAAGGATCACCTGAGCCCAGCAGGTTGGTGCTGGGGTGGCCATGAGCATGCCACTGCATTCCAGCCTGGGTGACAGAGTGAGATTCTGACTCATATATATATATGAAGCCTATAAGAAATGATTGAAAGAAAAAATACTATAGGTGATGGGAGGAACAGTTAGAACAAGTAAATAAAGAAATGGCTCTGATCACCTGCCATTTTTGTATTGTGGTAAGGACACTTAATATGAGATCTACTCTCTTAAATTTTTAAGTGCACAGTACAGTATTATTAACTATAGGCCCAATGTCATACTGCTAATCTCTAGAATGTGTTCATATTTATAATTGAAATGTTATACCCATTGAACAGCATGTCATTTTCTTTTCAAATATTTTTAAAAGACTATAGGAAAACTCAGTAATTTACTGACAACTTGAACATATCAATTCTTCTCCATGGTAAAAGTGTCTATATAGGCTGTTAAAGGCATTTAAGTAGGACTACCATAAACTGAGACGCTTTTGAGAGTGATCAGGGGTGCTGTTTTATGCCAGTACAACAGACAAGCTGAAACTGTCTAGGCAATTGGAGGTGTAGGGTCACTCTACGCTTAGTGACTTTTTTTTTTTTTAAGTTGGAGTCTCACTCTTGCCCAGACTAGAGTGCAGTGGCCACTCCCGGCCACCGCAGCCTCGACCTGCTGGGCTCCAGTGATCCTTCTGCCTCAGTCTTCCAAGTAGCTGGAATTACAGGCATGCGCTACCACGCCCAGCTAATTTTTTTATTTATTGTAGAGATGAGGTCTCACCAAGTTGCCCAGGCGGGTCTCGAACCCGCGGGCTCAGGCAATCCACTCACCTCAGCCTCCCAAGGCATGGGATTACAGGCTGAGCCACCGAGCCCGGCTATGCTTAGTGACTTAAAAAAATAAAATAAAAAATTTTTGAGGGTCATGGAAAGGAGAAAGAAGATCCGGAAAGAAGAGATTAAAAACTCCAGGATAAGTTCAGCAGCCTACTTCACAAGTTGTTTAGAACCTTGTTTGTTTAGAACTCATAATCTATAAGTAACTGCCCTCCATAGCAATAATCTTCAGCAAGTTAGTATCTCTTGTGAATTAAAATATTTCATGAGTATGTGTAAATTAATTATCTAACTAGTTTTCAAGGTATAGAATAGGTTGAATCTGCTTATATTCTTTGGGGACAAAAGAAACAGACACAAAGGAAAAGAAATTGTTTATCTTGCTTCTAGAGGGGTGAGTATCAGTGCATTTTTCAAGAATTCTGCAGCAGGAATTCATGGAGATGGGAGTCATCAGGTGGTTCCGCTCCCAATGACTTCCTTTCTCCCTTCCCTTTCTCAAAGCTCACTTCCTATATGAGAGAGATTCTGATTGTCTCTACTTGGGCCAACCATCTCCTTGTGATCAAGACAGTGAAGTTATGAACGGAAAGCCTGTTAGAGAAAATGGTGAGCACGTAAAATCCGGAGATCCACTACATATCATTTACATAGCCATCGTTAAATGAGTAGATCTTATAAAAAGGGATGTTAATTTGCACTCCTATTCTACAATCACCGGACATGCTATTTCTCTGTTTTGACTTTTGGGGGTCCAAACTTCAAAATGGCTGTGCTTCAGTCAGAGCCTCTTTGATAGATCAGAAATACACCAAAATACAATGTATATACTTGGAAATATCTGTTGTTAGCAACCATAGAAGCCAGGATCAGGAAATCTTCGTGTGTGACATATCCAAAATAGGTGCTCTGGAAAGCATATGACCAAATAATCTTTCGGATTAATATACTTCCTTTTTTTTTTTGAGTTGGAGTCTCACTCTATCACCCAGACTGGAGTGCAGTGGCCGCTCCCAGCCACCGCAGCCTCAACCTGCTGGGTTCCAGCGATCCTTCAGCCTCAGCCTTCCAAGTAGCTGGAACTATAGGTGCGAGCTACCACACCCGGCTAATTTTTTGATTTATTGTAGAGATGAGGTCTCACCAAGTTGCCCAGGTGGGTCTCGAACCCGCGGGCTCAGGCAATCCACTCAACCTCAGCCTCCCAAGGTGCGGGAGGCCACCGAGCCCGGCTTAATATACTCTTTTTGGAAAAGAGGAACACTTTTTTTTTAATGTTAATTAAATGAACTGCAACTGCTAGATCAATACAGAAAAGAATGAAGTGGGAGGAGACTTAATTCACCAGTGCTATGGTTAGAAAACATTCCCCAAATTTTATGTGTTGGAAACTTCATCTCCCAAATTCATATGTTGATGGTA
>CAUYQG010115378.1:0-11369 GCA_963574415.1 Tarsius wallacei | reverse complement strand
TTAAAACATAAGAAAAAAGACAAAAGAGACCACTTCAACTTGTCATATGTACTGTGAAGGAAACAAGTGATTGAGACAAAGAATAAGAAAAAGAAGACTTCTCAGCAGTTTTTAAATGTCACCATAATTAAGTTGAGCCTTATATTTATTGGTCTTGGTTCTCTAGAGAAACAGAACCAATAGGATATTAAAGGGAAGGGTATTTTTTTTAAAGTAAGAAATTAGCTCACAGAGTTATGAATGATAAGAAATCTCAAAATCTTCAGTTGGCAAGTTGGAGACCCAGAAAAGCCAATGATATAAGTTCCAATTCCAAGTCCAAGTCTAACGGCAGAAGAAAATCGCTGTCACAGCTCAAAAATAGTCAGGCAGAGAAAGGAAATTCTCCCTTTTTCAGATCCTCTGTCTTTTTGCTTTATTCAAGCCTTCAATGTAGGGTAAAAGAAATTGAGTTTAGTTTTGGACATTTGAGGTACACATGAAAATATGAATCCCTCATAACTCTGTGAGCCAATTTTTTATTTTTTTAAAAAAATCTACCCTCCCTGGAGGAAAAATGAATCTTGAGTTCCAGGATGGGAATTCAAGACTAAAGATTATGGTTTGAAAGTCAAAGCCCTACAGACTTTCTTCTCCACATTGGAGACAACAACCTGCTTTTACTCAGTCTACTGATTCAAACGTTAATTTCATGAAGAAATACCTTCACAGACACATCCAGCAATAATATTTTACCAAATATCTGAACATCATCATAGCCCAGTCAAGTTGACACATACAATTAACTATTGCAGACTAAAGAAAGAGAATTTTTCAACCATATAAACTGCAATAGTGTTCCAGAGAGATAAATCCATGTTTACAAAGCCCTTAGATTTAAAAAAGCATTTATTTGTTGTGCCCAAGAAATTGAAAGGCAGTGCACCTGGCTGGAGATTAGTGAGTCAGGTGGAAAACAACATCTGAAGAAATTGATCAGATAAATAGGACCTAGATTATTTAGAAACTATAAGACTATATACGAATTTGAGTTATTATTGCAAATGTGATGGGAAACCATTGGAGAGTTTTAAGCAAAGGATTAATAAAGTTAGATCTTTAATTGTATGTGTCAGAATTGAAAAGAGATAGGCTGAATAGAATGCATTGGCATGAAAGATGTGAATCTGCTATGCAAAACAAAACCAAAAATTACAGATATCTTGCGTGTGTAGGGTGTGTGTATGTGGGTATATACAGCTTTACAATTTCTTTAATTTTATCTATACCTGTTGGAAAGCTGCACATCACATAGCTAGTCTGTTCATTCACATATGCAATTAGCTTTATATTTTTTTACCTAACACCATAGTTAATCAATTTCTGTCCTCCTAGCAAGATAAGAAATCGATATGGATATGTCTGTGTCATAGTCCACTTGACTTTAAGCACACACTAAATCAGTTATTACTGTTATCATTAATATTACAAACTACAATTGATTTACCAAAATATTTCACCAGTTTCTATGATCATAACTATATCACCATCTTATTTCCTCCCTATGGAATCTTTTCTTTCTTCTTACTAAAAATACATTCCTTCAGTTTTTTCAGCAAGAGTGGTAGACTTTTTATAAATGTTAGTCACTTTCAATTGTGTGCTCTTTCTATAACCCCCAAATGCTCAGAATTGAGAAAGAATTGAGAAAGCAGGAGACCTTTCTCTTGCTATGGATACACACTTTGTTTTGGAACTTCCAGTCTTTCCATCTTCCTAAAACTAAAAGAAAAGTGTTTTCTAATAAGCAGAAGCTTTCATCTTTTGATTAAAATTGTGTTTTCACAGTAGCAAAATCTTCACAGCTAATTTCATTGGATACCACACTTTGGCACAGAACTAGAACTGGACTTCTGGCACCCAAAAATTATCTTGTCTCTACCTATTTTACATTTGAGACTTTGTCAACAAGCCACTAAAACACCTAGGTAGAAAATGAGAAAACTCAAGGATTCATCTGTTTCTGACATATATTACAAAAGGCAAAAATATATGGTCAAAGCATTTAATGCTAATATTTGCTGTTCCATGTGCAGAATGTTCATATCCATGCCATCTCCTGTAGGAAGTTTGGATAATTTAGACATTATTATCAAAAGCATTTCTTATATCAAGAACTATTGCTATAAGCCACAGACATTTTACAGCCTACAGGATCAAGTTCTCCATCATCTTGCTCATCTTAGTAGTCTCTTCTTGCTAACTCCTCTTTAGTTATTCTGGCCCTTAGGTTCTTCTTAAAACTCATTAGATGTGCTCCAACCCCAAGACCTTTGCATTTGCCATTTCCTTTACCTGAACCTTTTTTTCCCTATTTTGTGGACTGAATGATTGTGGCCCCTCCAAAACTCATGTGTTGAAATCCTAACCCCAGTGTGATGTGTTAGGAAATAGGATCATGGGGAGATAATTAGGTTAGAAAAGTGGAGTCGTCATGAATGGGACTAATGCCCTCAGACGAAACGACACAAGAGCTAGCTCTCACTCTCTATCTTCTACCCCATGAGGATATAATGAGAAGATGCCATTTGCAACCTCAGCAAGCAGGCCTTCACCAGACACTGAGTCTGCCAGCGACTTGATCGTGGACTTCCCAGTCTCCAAAACTGTGAGAAATAAGTTGTGGTTAAACTTCCCAGTCTGTGATATTTTTGTTATAGCAACCAAAATTGACTAAGTCACCCCATCTTTATACTTAGCTAACTCCCTTGCCCCCTTAAGTCTTTTAGCATAGTTACATACCAGAATTCCCCAAACCTCTCCCTTCTAGCTTCACTCTTTGTCACAGAACATGAAGAACATACTATATGCTTTATTTAAATTGGCTTTTTAACAATACATATTTGTTAAATGAATGAATTAATGGATTTTATTTTTACCAAGCACTGTGGTTTGTCCATATTTTATTTAATTCTCAAAATATGTAGATAAAATTATTTTCATTATAAAGATAAGGAGAGATCAAGTAACATTCTAAAATACACTAAGCTAGTGAAAATTGGAAACTGACACCATGGTACATATTCTTTTGACATCTTCACTCTCCCTTGCACTGAAAAGCAAGGTTGCTCTCACAAACAGAGGAACACAGAAAGCATGGCCAAATGAAGCACATTCCTAGAACGAAGTATAATCTGTGGAAAATGACTCACAGAACTCCACAGCTCAGCCTAAAGGGAAGCAGATACCTCTCTCCTGATTCTCATTGCTACCCTGTGCAAACCCCAAATATCTGTCAAATGTCCATAGTACACAAAAATATATTTATCACCTTGGAAATATACTAGTTGATAGTATGTGAACACTTTATAGTTTTTTCCTTAGGAAACAGCCACAACAGAAACATAAAATATACCATTTTTTCCATATGTAACAACACAAAACTCTGTTTGTGTATGTGTTCTTTCATATGCATACATTATCTGTGCTTCAATTGACACTTAATGGGGTCTTGCTCCTTGTTGAGGGAAAGATACTACAGATGTCTTCCAAGGCAGCAATGATTCTTTCTTCTAACCTGCTTATAGACATTCTCCTGCCAACAATGTCTAAAGCTATCTCTGGGCAAGATGTGTTAGGAGAGGAGGGCAAGGGAGTGAATTCCTTTTCACACTTGATTGTACAACACCCTTGGGTCACATTGGGTCAAGGAAGTGAGTTGAAGAAGCATGTGACACTTCTGACCTTCTATCATCTCAGAGACCCAGTAGTGATGGTATGATGGTGCCATGGAATGAGATTTGCATACATTCACACATTCAAATGAATATTGAGTACCTACTGTATGCTCAGCTGTGTGCTAGGCACAATAAAAGTTATATTCCAATATGTGAGACATGATCTATGTCCCCATGCAGTGTGCTGTCAGACAGAGGTTATAACTTAGACAAATTTGTCAACTTATGACAGAAATTAAGTGATTACTTGAACATAATCCAGTAACAAACTGCACAACCAAGACACAATTTGGGTAGTCAAAAAATAATCAGATAATTGCAGCCTAGAGCTTTTGGAAAAGTTATCGTAGTAGAGATTTGACTCAAAAGACAGAAAAGGATGTGGATTTGCAAAATAAAGGAGTCAAGTTATTTCAAGTAGAAGAAATAGTTTAAGCAAAGATAAAAAGGCCAAAATAGTATAATTTGATTAGGAAAGAGAAATCTATTTGCCTACTACTGAAGAGATTGTGTGGACATTTGATTGTCTTCAAGAAAAGCTGAAATCCCACATTTATCCCATTAATCTAGAAAATTGTGAGAATTCTGCTTCCAATAGAGGCAAAAGACTCATTAAACTTATCATCAGGGAAATTCTAAAATGTATTTCTAAGTGTTTCACCTCCAGAAACATTTCCACCTAGGTGATATCCGCAGGAGTTAATTGAAGTGCACAAATGATGCCATGTCTTACGCCTATAAAATCTAATATTGAGGCATTAATGAATTTCAGAATCTAAAATTTTCTGCCTATCATAAGCCAAGTATGAACATTATAAAATACAAATGGAAGTTCCTTTGCTAACTGTACCCTATAAGGTCCTGCAGCAAATTTGTGGGACAGTCAGACCAAATCAATGGTATCCAAATTTTTGCTGTGGGAATCATGATTTAAAGCTGACTCTACTATTTTATATCTTACTTTTGAAAAATTAGATCAGTTATGACTCTCCCTTTCTATCTCACCTGAGGTTATAAAGAGACACAAAGTCATAGTAGGAATACATCTGAATGAAAGTAAAATGAAAGGAGACCAACATTTGCGATGATTTAGCTATGTTCCAGGCATCAGCACTGCATCAATTAATAGTCTGCTTTATCCTCTGTTGTCCCAGGCATATAGCACTGGATCAATTAATAGTTGATTTTATCCTCTGTTCACTTTATCCAATTGCTTATAGGATAGGATATTATGGTTCACGCGTGCTTTTTGGTTAAAAGAGAATGTCTCTGATGTTAAAACAATAAAATATATGTACCCATCTTCTTGCTTAGGATGTAGAGAACCCTGAAAAACCTACCTCTGATAATGAAGGACCACCAAAGGCCACCAGGTCCCTATCTAGACTTAGTTCTCAGGGTAAAGTCTCAAAATGGGAAGAATTTGGGAAATTAAAGAGAACATTCACCCATTGTGGGGAAAACCATGAAATCTGGTTTCTGATCAAATTGCAACTGTGACCCTATTTTCTTAGGTTCACCTCACACCTGAAAAATGAAAATGAAGATAGAAGGGAGAACATGATGATTACATACAGTCACCCAATTTTAGAAAGTCTGGTGGCTCATGGTCTTAGGCCTGGCTCCCTAAAAGCAGAACCTAAAACAGGGATTCCCGTGCACATGGTTTATTGCAGTAGTATGGGGAGTATGCACTCAAGAGAAGAAGAATGAGAGAAGCATTCTAACTCAAGCAAAAGAGTTGAGCTAGAATGTAGATTCAGCCCGATCCCATGGGGAACTCTGATGTGTACACAAACCACAGAGTTGGTCTCACCTTGAGGTTGACTTCATTTACCCACATGTCAGCCAGCCATTGACTGTTAGCTTCCCCCAGGGTTGAGGAGAAGGTCATTTAGTCTTCAAGGCAAGGTGATTTCTGTTTGACAATTTTCCATAGAAAAGAGCAGCTCTGAGCCATTAGCAGCCAACATTCATAGCAGCTTGCCGATGAGTGTACCAGCCTGGTAAAGGTGACCAAGAGCATTTATGCCATTCGTTATTCTCTAACTGGCAGCATGGAATGTACTGGAGAACTACGGAAGGCTTTTTGGGAAAAGTAACACTTAAAACGGAACCTTGAAGGATAGATAAAACAACAATGGGTAGACATCTATTTAGAAAGTGTCTTTCTGGGCAACTCCTTCAGGTCCTCTCCCACTGTGGGAGCTTTTCTGTCCTCTTAATAAATCCTACTTTCTCAACAACAACAAAAAAAGTGTCTTTCCTCTTCTTTTGATATTAAACAGTAACTACTACAGATACTTTACATGAAATTCTGGTAATTCCAATTTCTGCAGCAATAGCTAGCTGCCCACTACAATCTTCTCTCCACTTCTATAGCACACAGTTGTAACAAGGAAGTGGCTGCCCAGTCACAGGTCACATTCTTATATGTGATGGATTCTCACCAATGAAAAGTAAGGGAAAATGATGAGTGACATTTCCAAGCCAAAACTGTTAGAAGCAGGTGTGCATCCTTCATTCTCTCTTTGTCATTTTTGTCAACCCTATGGTATGGCTGAACCATAAACTGGAGGGAACCTGGATCTTCCCTCCTTGTGTTGAGAAGAACCATCTGCTAATTTGAAACTTAGACATGAGCCATTATTCATTCAATTTGTCATAGTAATATCTTAACTAATTGTCCTCTTTATTAAGAAATTAACAAAAATTATTTGCCAGATGAGTCTAGAAAACAGTCTCTTTTCTGATGCAATAAGTAGTGCCTTGGAATTTTTATGTATTTCATATAGCTTTGCCATGGACTGTTCACTTCCTTCCTTGCAACAGAACTCAATTTAAGTTGTAGAAAATTCTGGTTCTCATTTACAGTTTTCAAAGTTTGCATTTAAAAAGAGTCACATCATTTATGGTGTTTTAAGGAGGCTTTGTTTTCCCTGATGTAAGTTCCTGTTGCCAGGGTTGGGTTTAGCAAGGTGTGCTTTTCTCTTTTTGTGAGACATTGTAGTTCTTTGTGCTTCAGGATAGTGGTTTTTATATTCTTACCCCAAGTTTTCTAGACTAGGAAGAAGATATTAAGGAATTAGTATTAGGAGAGAGAGGGTGTTATCCTCTGGTGTTTTGGCAGGAAATAGTATTTCCCATTTGTGAATCCTACTAAAAATGTATGCCCATTTAAAGATATATATTAGGTCCATGATACTTCCAGAGAAAAGAGTAGCTCAGGGATTTGACTGTTTACCAATTTCATGCTCAATGTTGCATTGGCTATGTTGGCATACAATGAATATTATCATTCAGTCGCACTTGATATAGAGTTTTCATGTTCTTTTCAAATTAGCAGTGATTTCATCACTCTTGTCAGAGAAAGGAACGTGACAAACGAAGTTGCCTTCAAATTTGGGTACAAGCTAAGTAAACTGGATGTATGAAATAATTAAAAATAGCTTAGAATGGCAGTGATAAATCTTTTATATTTGTAAAGCTTGTGAGGGATTCAATGATAATGTCAACATATCCATAATAACTAATTTTAAACAAAAAACTATACCTGTTACAATAATTACAGGTATTTAGATACATGTTCACACTAATAAAATAACACTTAATGGAGGTGGCCTCTATTTTCCAGGTATAGTTTAGATAGAAATGGGGTCAGAACATATATGGCACATATGACACTCTTTGGGGATACAATTTTATAGTTTCTATTTAATCTTCATGTAAATTTAATATTTTATCCAGAAACAAATAGGTACAGAGAAAAGAAATAAATCAAAGAAACCAATCCATAAAGCAGGAGTGAGAAATATGCACATGGAACCTCAGCCTCCAGTATCTCAAATTGTATTAAATATTTCTATTGTATTCTAAAATTGATCAGTAAAATAAGTTACTAGTACCAAATATGAGTTAGAAAAAAAAAATTCAAAGACTTTTAGTCTTCCAGGTTAGAAATTCTCAGGCAAACTGATAAAATTAGAGTGACCTCTTTTGAAGTTCTAGAAAAGGATTTTTTTAACTGGAAGCAGATACTGTATTTTCTCTGTCTCATAAAAGATGTCTTTATAATAACAATTTGCATTCCACAAGCCACTAGAGCTTTGTCACAGTTTCATTTAACCATGAATCACTAAAAATAGGTCATGTTCTTCCCATCCCCCACCCCTGCTTCTCACATAACTATTCCTTCAGACCTGTTTAGCTTTGAAAAACATGTTTCCTAATACACAGCTTGTCTTCATAAAAGTCTATTTGGGTAATTCACAGTGTCTGAGAAATGTACCATGACCGCTTTTTGACCCACTGACACAGCTGTAGGTTTCACCATTTTGCTTACTACAATGCCCTGGATAGCATTTCAAATACATAGAGTCATGACCTTTATTGTTTGCCAGATGGGCTGTGAAATGTATGCTAATGTTCATAATAGGATTATACAAGGTTGTTTATTGTCTGAAAAATAATATGAGCATTATCCTTTATTTTTTTTCTCCCAATGGGTTTTCTCTTTAACAGGTTTTAGGAAGTCTAATTTTGATTAAGTAAATATCAGTTTTCAGCTTTGCAAATGATGGTTCATTTAGGCACATACTTTAGTAGTATTAAGGGTGGAAAACAAGAATTATCCAAGTAAACTAAAGCACAAAGAACATATTATAATATGGAACCATGCATGGCAACTTGTAGCACGTACATATTTCATGCTAGAATAGAATACAGTGATGCAACTAAAGTCAAATATGGGACAAAGGACTGTCTGTATGTTATGAAAGTGACACTGAAAAATACAGAATGGAGGATGTAACTATAGTACCACTGTTTGACAAGCCCTTTGTTTTTTGCTATGAGTATAGCTATTCAGGTGTGATGCTATATCTTTTCTTAGTTTGGGTTCCCACCAAAACTAGACGCTGAGTTTAGAATTTGGGTTCAAGCAGCTGATTTAGGAGAAAACAGCAGGTCACACAGTGACAGAATGGAGAAGTGAGACAGGTAAGGGAGAATGTCTGTAGGACATGTTACAGACTGGGATACTGCTGGGAGCAGCCAGGACTCATGTGGAAGATTCTGTGGAACATCCCTCAGAATTGTCCCAGTGAGAGACCAAGAAAGTTAGGCATTATTGATGTATAATAAATAGTAAACCCAACTGGGGGTTCCTCAAGACCACCCTTAGGTCTGATGATTCACTAGAAGGATTCACAGAACTCTGAAAAAGGTGTTGTGCTCATGGTTATGATGAAAAATATAGATTAAAATCTATAAAAGATGTAGTAAGTTAAAGATGGAAACAACTGGAGAAAAAAATAATCTGCCTTGAAGAAAACAAAATTGGTACTGATATCGTTCACAATAAGAAGGAGTTTTATCTAAAAAAAGAGTTTTGATGGTCTTTATTCAAGAATGTTTAATATCTAAAGCTCCAAATCAACCCATTTCTCAGATGGAAAGACTTCAGGAGCAGGAGCTAACATCGTGGCATCACCAGGGCAAAAGTACATAAAAGCAAGGGGCACAGTGGTTTCCAGAGAAAGTAATCATCATGAGATTTAATGTTTTTTTTTCCCTATGAAATAGTGCTAGTCCAAGAGAAAGTTCTAGAGCTGCACTCTCCAGTGGAAACATAAGGCAAGTCACAGATGTTAGCCACACACACAATTTTAAATTTTCTATTAAAAATTTCAAATTTTCTATTAGTTGTATTTTTTAAAAGTAAAAGGATACAGGTAAAATTGATTTTAACAATATTTTTATTTGACCCAATATGTCCAAAATAAGATCGTGTAATTAGTATAAAATTATGCATGAGATAATTTACAGTCTTATTTTACACTAAGTCATTGAAATCCAGTGTGTACTTATCTATAACACATCAAAATTTAGACAAGTATTATTATTTCAAGTGGACATATTGCACAGAGCAGCTCTGGGAAATAATCATAATTTTCTCCTACAGTCAGTGGATCTAATAAAAGACTTCTGTGCTTATTTTGCAAACATTATCAAATACTGGATAGAACAGAGACATTAAAAACTCTAGTTATACTATTTGACACCATCACTCTCTTTCCTTGACTAGTTTGACAACCTGCTCAGGGCCTCAGAGAGAGAAAATAGGCTCAAAGTTCAGAACTTCAGTCTGTTTCTCAGCTGAGCTTTCCTATGCATCATCCCACATAATGGGTAGGGGGTGGGGGCGTGGGGGTTGTGAAAAGAGAAATGGCTGGTAGCCAAGGTGAACCATGAGACCTAAAGTGACTTGGAAAGCCTCAGCCATAAAGGGGCAGAGCTACAAGCCTTTCAGAGGTCTGTCCTCCAAAGGGAAAAGAATGAAAGCCCTTGGGAAGATCTGCAGCTCCATTTGGGACTTAGATCATATGATAAGCTGTAAGGCCATCATCTTACACTGGTGAAAAATGAAACTATTATTTACAAGCCATTTACAAACACATTTCAATTCATGAAGTCCCATTTTATGTCAATTCCTGGCAGCTTCAACCACGTCTCCAATCATTTTGGGGAATTGCACTGTTGGAACCCAGAGCACGTTCTGAATCAGCCTAGTGTTCCATATTTTTAAGGGCATCAACCCCATGGATTTTTTTCGCACTTCGCCAACCTGGAGTTCTGAGGCAATCTGCTGAGGAAAGTAACTTGGTCAGAGTCTTTGACCCTTGAAAAGTACAAGCAATTTGTTTATTTCCTTGTCAACCTAGCGATAACAATTCAATTCCTCACTAACTTAATTGAGGCAATTGGTTTTAGTCACTCCCGGGCCCACTTTTCTGACTCTGCTATTTAATCAATTTCCCATAAGACTAGCATTTTATATATGCATCGGTATATTATTTGATTGCAATCCAGCATTAATCAAAAGTTCCATTGAGAAATAATGATATAAAAATGGGTAGGCTAATAGAGACAGTAACTACTCAGTCTTTTATATTAGCAGTTCTTAACACTGCATAATGGAATCACCTGGGGAGCTTTAACAAAACAAAACAAAAAAAGATTTTTATTTCATTGGTCCAGGATGTGATATGGGCATCAGGATGTTAAAACTTCCTTGGCAATTCTAACGTACAGCCAAGAATGAGAATCACTGCTCTGTAGTCTCTAAACATTATCCCCTAGTTAACTTAGCAGTATAAATTAGAGCAAAGTAAATGGACCATATTTCATAAGATTTACATAAAAATTCCTTAAGAGAATAAATGCAATGTTATACCATTGGTTTTCATTGAGAGTAGATAAAAACACCCAATCAAACAATATTTCTACTGTGGTTATTTTGTAACATGTTGAAGATATGAAGTAACACCCATGATAAATTCTTCCACAGATTAAGTCTTTAAGAAATATAAGTTTTTCTTCCAGACAAATAGAATACCTTAGAAAAAAGTTGTCTTTGCCATATGTTGTACTCAAATTTATAAATCACATCCACTTATTTCTGGAAGTGGGTGGAGTATAATAAAGAATGATAGCCAATTCTGGAAGCAAAGTCTCAATTTCTCAACCAACTCATCTTTGACAAAGCCTCCAACAACAACCACTGGGGAGAGGAGAGCCTATTCAGTAAATGGTGCTGGGAAAACTGGCTGATCACGTGCAGAAGATTGAAACAGGACCCCTACCTATCACCAT
>CAUYQG010115373.1:0-16872 GCA_963574415.1 Tarsius wallacei | reverse complement strand
AAAAAAATGTGGTACATATACACAATGGAATATTATGCAGCCATAAAGAAGGACAAACATATGGACTTTGCAGCAACTTGGATGGATTTGGAGTCAATCATACTCAGTGATCTATCACAGAAACAAAGAACAGAGTACCATGTAACCTCACTCATAAGCGGAATTTGAACAATTATAATGCTATAAGAAAGCAATTGGCAGTAGTGGGAAACTGTCGGGGGGTGGGATTGGCAGTTGAGGGAAACTGCTAGGGGAGGGAGGGGCATATCTCATCAACAAGGGTACTTGCATGATCAATGTTTGCATACCTAACCCTGAATTGTACCCCACATCTTTATAATAAAATTTAAAAAAAAAAGAAGCTGCACAAACTCCAAACAGTATAAGCCCAAGGAAATCCTTGACAAGACATAATTAAACTTCTGAAAACTATAGACAAAAAAAAATCTTGAAAGCAGCAAGAAAGAAATGGCATGTTAATTATAGGGGAAAAATTAGAATAACAGAAGATTTCTTATAGGAGCCATGGCAGTCAGAGAAACTTGCACATTTTCCAAGTCCTGAAAGAAAAGAACTGCCAACTTGCAATACTATATCTAACAAAATTCTCCTTCAGGAATAAAGGGGAAATTACAACATTCATAGATTGAAGAGAAATAAAAAGAGAGTTTTTTCTGTCACCAGTAGACCTACCCTAAAAGAGTGGCTAAAGGAAGTTCCCTAAACAGAAAGCAAATGATAAAAAACAGAAAAGAAATCGTGGACATCAGCAAGGAAGAAAGAGCAATGAAAAATGAAAAATAGCCGGGTTCAGTGGCTCATCCTGTAATCCCACACTTTGGGAGGCCAAGGTGAATGAATTGCCTGAGCCCGCGGGTTCAAGACCCACCTGGGCAACTTGGCGAGACCTCATCTCTACAATAAATCAAAAAAATTAGCCAGGCATGGTAACGCGCGCCTGTAGTTGCAGCTACTTGGAAGGCTGAGGCGGAAGGATCTGTGGAGCCCAGCAGGTCAAGGCTGCGGTGGCCGGCAGCATGCCACTGGACTCCAGTCTGGGCGACAGAATGAAACTCCAACTCAAAAAAAAATGAAAAATATATATAGATAAATAGATTTTCATTCTCCTCTCAAGATTTCTAAATTATGTTTGATAGCTGAAACGACAATTATAACATTGGTGTGATTTAAATATGTGTGAAAAAATTTAGACAATTGCATTATAAATGGGGAGGTTAAAGGGTATAAAAGGAAGTAAAATGGTAAACATTGACATCAGCAAATTCTGATAAAATTTACATAAATACAATGTAATACCTAGGACAACCACCAAAAAAGCTGTACCAAAAGATATACTCAAAGACTATGCATGAATCAAAATGGATGTTTAACATCATTAGCCATCAGGGAAATGCAAATAAAAATCGTAATGAGATAATGCTGCAAACCTGTCAGAATGGCTAAAATTTAAAAAAAAATAGTGACAACCAAGGGTGGAGAGGATGCAGAGAAATAAATGGAAGTACTCATACATTATTAGTGGGAATGTAAAGTGGTACAGCCATTCTGGAAAATAGTTTGATAGTTTCTTTAAAAAACTAAATATGCACACAAAACTTTCAACTACACAAAACATAAACATGGATGTATTAAGTAGCTTTATTCTAAATAGCCTAATTGTGAGGCTGAGGTGAGAGGATAGGCTTGAGCCTAGAAGTTCAAGTGCAGCCTGGGCAATACAGCGAGACTCGATCTATTAAAAAAAAAAAATTGACCGGGCTCGGTGGCTCAGCCTGTAATCCCAGCACTTTGCGAGGTCAAGCTGAGTCAATTGCCCGAGTTTGTGGATATGACACCAGCCTGGGAAACTTGGCAAGACTTCGTCTCTATAACAAAATTTAAAAATTAGCCGGATGTGGTAGCGTGCACCTGTAGTTTCGACTACTTGGAGGGCTGAGGCAGAAGGATCGCCAGAGCTCAGCAGGTCGACACTGAGGTGGCCGTGAGCGTGACACTGCACTCCTGCCTGGGCGACGGAGTGAGACTCCAACTCAAAATAAATAAACAAACAAACAAATAAAGAAAATTAAGCAATAAACCTGGAAGTGGTCCAGATATCTTTCAATAGATGAATGGTTAAGCAAACTATTATATATCTATTCCAAGAAATACCACTCATAATTAAAAGGAAAATTACTGTTACATGTAATAACCTGAATGAATCTCCAGGTACTAATCTAAGAAAAATGTCAATCCCATTTATGATTGGCTTTTTTATATGTATGATTCCATTTACACAACATTCTTTAAATGACAACATTAAGAAATGGAGAACAGATTAGTGGTTACCAAGGTTAAGATGGGAGTGGAAGGCAAAATCAAGTCTCCTTATGAAGATGGAAATGTTCTGTATCTTGATGGTATCTATTTCAGTATCCTGATTTTAATGTTTTACTATAGTTTTATAATATGTTACCATTGGGAGAAGCTGGGAAAGAGTACACTGGATCTCTGTATTATTTCTTACAACTGCATGTGAATCTATTACTATCTTTAAAATTTTAAATTTAAAAATTGGATTTTTTAGGTCACAAGATAGGCCAGGCATGGTGGCTCATGCCTATAATCCCAACACTTTGGGGGGTGAATGTGAGAGGATTGCCTGAGCCCAGGAGTTCAAGATGATCCTGGGCAACTTGGCAAGACCTCGTCTCTACAATAAAATAAAATTCAATTAGGCATGGTAGTGCATGCCTGTAGTTCCAGCTACTTGGAAGGCTGAGGTGGAAGGATGACTTGATCCCAGCGGGTCAAGGCTGCGGTGGCTGTGAGTGTGGTACTGCATTCCAGCCTGGATAACAGAGTGAGACTTTGAATTTAAAAAAAGGTTATTTGTTGTATGAGAGTTTTTATATATTCTAGATACAGATGCTTTATTAGATACATGATTTGCAAATATTTTCTCCTAAGCTTTAGATTTTTGTTCAGTCTCTTGATAGTATATTTCAAAGAGAAAATTTTTTAAAATTTGAAGTTCAATTTGCCAGTTTTTTCTTTTATGATCATACTTTTGGTGTCATGTATAAGAACTCTTTGCTTAACTACAGGTGACAAATATTTTTCTTTTGTTTTCTTTTAAAAGTTGTATAGTTTTACATTTATATTTGTATGCATTTTCAGATAAACTCTGTATGAAGTTTAAGGGTTAGGTCAAGGCTCTTTTGTTTTGTTTTGTTTTTGCTTATGGATATCCAGATGTTCAAGCACCATTCATTGAGACTATTCTTTCTCAATTGTATTACCTTTTCAACTTTGTCAAAAGCCAATAGACCATATTTGTATGGGTCTATTACATAACTCTATTCTGTTCCATTCATCTATGTATCTATCTTTTCATTAATACCAGTTTTTATTGTAACTTTATGGTAAGTCTTGATTTAGGTTTACTTTGTTATTTTTCTGGTTTTAAGTGGAAGCTTAGGTTATTGATTTGAGACTTTTCTTTTTTCTAATATAAACATTAAATGTCATAACTTTTTCTCTAGCACAGCTTTAGCTGCGCTGCATTTCACAAACTTGAATTATATTGACCTTTGAATGTTAAACTAACCTTGCATTCCTGGAAATATTTCACAGTCTAGATATCTTATTCTTTTTATATATGACTGGATTCACTCTGCTCATATGTTCCACTCTAAACAGATCAAAGACTTCAACATAAAACCTCAAACTATAATAATTCTAGAAGAAAACATAGGAAACACAATTATGCACATCAGAGAAGGCAACCGATTTTTTATCAAATCCCCAAAAGCAAATGTCATAAAAGCTATGATGGACAAGTGGGTCCTCATTAAACTGAAAAGTTTCTGCACAGCAAAAGAAACCATCAAGAGAGCAGGGAGACAATCCACAGAATGGGAAAAACATATATTTGCTAATTACGTATCTGACAAAGGCCTAACATCCAGGATCTACAAGGAACTCAAGCGAGCCAAAAGGAGAAAAATAAACAACCCTATTAAAAAGTGGGCAAAGGACATGAATAGACACTTCTAGAAAGAAGGTATGTGAGCAGCCAACAGATACATGAAAAATGCTCAGTCTCACTAATCATCAGAGAAATGCAAATCAAAACTATGATAAGATACCACCTAACGCCGTTACTGATGGCTATCATTAAAAAGTCAAAAAAAACACAGATGCTGGCTTGGGTGCAGAAAAAAAGGAAATTCTTCTACACTGTTGGTGGGTATGCAGGCTAGTTCAACCTCTGTGGAAAGTAGTGTGGCGATTTCTAAAAGAACTAGAAATTGACCTTCCATATAACCCAGGAATCCCCCTTCTGGGAATATACCCAGAGGATCTCAGGTCATTCTAAGACACCTGCACACACAAGTTTATTGTTACAATATTCACAATAGCAACAACATGGGACCAACCCTACTGCCCATTAAAAGTGGACTGGAGAAAGAGTGTACATATACGCGATGGAGTATTACACAGACAAAAAGAAGAACAAAATCATGGACTTCGCAGTAAATTGGATGGAGCTCGAGACCATCATACTTACTGATCTAGCAAAGAAACAAAGAATGCCACATGTTCTCAATTATAAATGGAACCTGAACATTAATCACAGTAGCACAAGGGAGGGATTGGCAATCGTAGGACACTGCCTGGGGTGGGGGACAAGTAACAACACAAAGGGTACCTGGTCTTAAACCAGGGAAAGTGAGGATCATTTGGAGGTACAAACTTTACCTGCATGTAGACTACTTATGTACCTAAGCCTGACCTGCACCCCACATCTCTATAATAAAATAAAGTTACTTTAAAAAAATTTCCATTTACGTTTATGAGGGATACTAGTGTGTAATTTTTTTTTCTCTCAGAAAGGCTTCTTCTGGTTTTGGTATCAAAATGTTACTGGCTTGATGAAATAAGATGGAAAGATGTAGGGAAACATCTGTTCCATGGTGTCCTGACAATCTTGCATGTTTTATATAGGCCATGTAGGTAAGGCTTAACTGCAATCTGACCCTAGTCTTGGCAGGATGACCACAATTCTTCCTAGACCAAGGGGATAAAAGAAACCTAGTGAAGAGTTTCTCACTAGCTTCCTTCTCTTGTGCGAAATTTCCAAAATGCTGTTTTTCACCCATCTCTCTAGTTTCACTTGAGCACAAGACTTTCCACCTCACCCCATTTAGTGTATGTCTATAGGTGTCTGTACAAGACCATACATCTAGAATTCAATAGCAGAGGAATTCATTGTCCATGCTATCTGTCATCTGGCCACTCTGGTTCATTGGTATCCTATGGGGCTGAGGAGCTAACACCATGTTGATCTTGCTTTTACTATCTAAGTAATGAACACTTTGAATCTGTTTGGGCTCATTGTCTCTTTACCAGACAATTCTGTGAAATTGTGGCAAACCAAATGTGGTGCTACTTGAAGACTGCTTGAAAAGGAAGTTTTCAGGAAAAACTTGAAAGAATTTTTTCTTGAGGATTGATGTCATATCTTTCTTAGAATTTAATAGAATTTGCCAATGAAGTATAAAATTTGCCAATGAAGTTATGTGGTCCTGGATTTTTTTTTGTGGGAAGGTTATTAATTACAAAGTTAATTTCTTTAGTAGGAAATTTTCTTTAGTTAATTTCTGCAGGGCCATTCAGATGATCTATTTCTTTTCTTATCATATATGGTCATTTTTATCTTTCAAAGAATTTGTACATTTTTTCTAAGCTATTAAATGTATTGCCAAAAAATGTTTATAATATTCTCTTATCCTTTCAATATATATTGGCTCTCTAGTGGCATCCCTTCTTCCATTCTTTTTTTTATTTATTTTTTATTTATTTTTTATTATAAAGATGTGGGGTACATTTCAGGTTTAGGTATACAAACATTGATCATGCAGATACACTTGTGGATGAGGTATGCCCCTCCCTCCCCTAGCAGTTTCCCTCAACTGCCAATCCCACCCCGCCCCCCTGACAGTTTCCCACTACTGCCAATTACTTTCTTATAGCATTATAATTGTTCAAGGTCCTCTTATGAGAGAGAACATATGTAACTCTGTTCTTTGTTTCTGTGTTAAATCACTGAGTATGATCGACTCCAAATCCAACCATTCTTAATGTAAGAAATCTGTGGTCTTTATTTCTTGATTACTCTAGCTGGAGAATTACCAGTTGTATGGATATTTTCAATGTGTTTGTTCTCATTCATTTTTTGTCCTATATCTAATTTTTATTTCTGCTTTCTCTTATTTATTTCATTTAACTTACTTTAGTTTTAATTCATTCTTCTCTTTCTACTTTCTTAAGATTGATGCTCAGATTATTGATTTTGACCTTTCTTGTTTTCTAATGTAAGTAGTTAAAGCTATACATTTCCTTCTAAGTACTGTTTGCTGTATCCCACAAATTTTGATATGGTGTATTTTCATTATCATTCAGTGCAAAATTATTTTTTTAATTTCCTTTGTGAATTGTTCTTTGACTTCAGGTTATTTAGAAACTTATAGTTTAATTTTCAAATGCGTGAGCTATTACTAGATAATTTATTGTTATTGATTTTTAATCCATGTTCATCATGAACAGAAAATGTATTCTGTAAGGATTTCTATTTTGTGAAATGTATAGATGCTTGTTTTATGTATCTACATATGGTCTATTTTTGTGAATATTCCATGTACACTTGAAAAATTTTAATCTGCCATTGTTGGTTGCAGTATTCTAAAGATGTCAACTAGGTTAAAGTGCTTGAAACATCATTTAGATTCTGTATATCCTTACTATTTTCCCCTAGTTTTTCTATTAGTTACTGAAAAAAGACATGGTAAAATTTTCAACTATAATTGTAGATTTATTTCTGTCTTCATTATTTTTATCATTTTTGCTTCATGAATTTTTGAAGTATGTATTTAGGTACATATATATGTGTAATTGTTGTATATTCCTGATGTAGTAATTATTTTATCTTTATAAAATATTTTCATTTATTTTTACCATTCTCTTTTCTTTTTATATATTTTTTATTTTATTTTATTTTAAAGATGTGGGTTAGGTACATAAATGGTCATCATACAGGTGAAGTTTGGATCTCCTGTTGATCCTTACTTCACCTTTTTGTGATCAGGTGGCCTTATTGATGTTATGTGTCCCCCACCTCCCTTCCCTGGCAGTGTCCTGCTACTGCCAATCCCTTTCTTATAATATTATGATAAATGTTAAGGATCCACTTATGAGTGAAAATATGTGGCACTCAGTTTTTTGTTTCTGTAATAGATCACTGAATATGATAAACTAAATCCATCCAAATTCCTGCAAAGTCCATAATTTTGTCCTTCTTCATAATTTTGTCCACATAATATTCCATTGTGTGCATGTACCACATTTTTAAAAATCCAGTCCACTTTCAACGGGCAGTACAGTTGGTTCCATGTTTTTGCTATTGTGAATGGTGCTACAATAAACGTGTGTGCAGGTATCTTTTTTGTAGAATGATTTGAGTTCCTCCAGGTATATTCCCAGAAGGAGGATCGCAGGATCGTATGGAAGGTCGATTTTCAGATCTCTTAGAAATTGCCACATTGTTTTCCACGGAGGTTGTACTAATTTACATTCTCACCAACAGTGTAGATGTGTTCCCTTTTCCCCTCATCCTCTCCAGCATCTGTTGTTTTTTGAGTTATTAATGATGGCCATCCTGAATGGAGTTAGGTGGTGTCTCAGTGTGGTTTTGATTTGCATTTCTTTGATGATTAGTGAGGCTGAGCATTTTTTCATGTATCTGTTGGCTGCTCGTACATCTTCTTTGCCAACAGCATATCTGACAAAGGCCTCACCTCCAAGATCTACAAGGAACTCAAATGTGCCAAAAGGAAAAAAAAACCAAACAGCCCTATTAAAAAGTGGGCAAAATATATGAATAGACACTTCTCAAAAGAAGACAACCTCTTTTCTTGAAGTCAACTTTTTCTGATATAGGCAGCCATGCCAGCTTTCTTGTGATTCTTATTTGTATGGCATTTCTTTTTCATTCTTTTATTTTCAATTCGTGTCTTTATATTTAAAATGTGTATTATAGATAGCATATGGTTGACTCTTCCTGTTTTATCTGATATGACAATTTCTGTCTTTTCATTGAAATATTTAGTCATTAAGATTGCTATATTTTGGTCTACCATCTTAATATTTGTTTTTTGTTTCTTTTATATGGTGTTTGCTCCCCTCTCTCATTTACTCTTTACCTGCTTCTTTTTAGTCAATAAGTTTTTTTAGTATTCCATTGATTAACTTTACCTCTTCTTATTATTCTTCGTGGTTTGTTTTAGGGCTAACAATATGCATTTTTAGCTTATCAAAGTGTATAATTATTTAGAGTCAGTATTTACCAATTTACTCCTGACACTTTTAATTTTCTACCTCACACTTTCCGATTCTCACTTTATACATGGCACTTCTCACTTGACTATTATACATATGTAGTAATCTTACAAAACCACAGTTATTGCTTACCAGCCACACTCTGTTTTGTGCTATTGTTGTCACATCCTTTACTTCTGCATATGTTACAAAAACTATCTTATAGACACTATATTATGTTTCTTTAGTTAGTTGGTTTTGTGGAAATTATGGCAAAAATATTTTTAAAACCAAGGTCACTTTATGATTACCTACTTATTTGCCATTTACAAATACTCTTTTACCTTCCTCTAATTCTAGTACTGAGTTTCCATGTGGTACCATTTCCCTTTTAGTAGTGTAGGTCAGTGAATTCTGTCAGCGAGTGTTTATCTGAAAATATCTTGGTTTCATCCTTGTTTTTGCAGGCTATTTTGCTGCATGCAGAATTCTGAATTGACAGTGTTTGATTGTTTTGTTGTTGTTGTTCTTGTGGCACTTTAAAGATCTCATCCCACTGTCTACTTGCTTACATTCTTTCTGATGAGAAAGCAGCCGCCATTTGTATCATTGTGTATGTAATATGTATTTTTTCTTCTGACTTCTTTCAAGATTTTTTTGTTATTTGGGGGTTTCAGTTATTTGACTATGAGATGTCATGGCAGATTCTCTGCTGCCATTGCTTCTCTTCATCATTAACATGGATCCAAAATCTAACTGGCTAAGCCTCAGTCGTGTACTGAGCTCTAGCTTCAAATGAAAGCTAGGAAAGTGAGTAACTGGTGCTTTCAGCTTTCTCAAACCTGGAAATGGAGTGAAGGCACTGAGCAGTCAAAAATGGGACAGATACGCACCACAGGCCCAAAGCAGGTTGGTGTGACATTGATGCAACTGGATCGTATATGCCTATCAGGCTGGTAGGCAAGAGCTGGCAAAGGCCTGGAGGAGAGCAGACACTCACATCCGTGCCCTCCCAGGCCATGCACTAAGGATTCCCTCTTTTGTGGTGGAGGAATCATGGGAAGAGGCTGTCTTCGTTAGGATTCTTCTTCACTTGCTTTTCCCCACCATGTCTCCTGTCACATCTGAAGGCATGTGCAACTCTTGGGACCATACAGATTTCATACAGAACTTCTTGTCTAGAGCATGAATCCCAGCCCACATCCATGCTCCTGTGCTTCTGAGCACATGCGATGGTTTCCTAGAGCTTCTCTCCAGTACCAATGTCTGAACTCAGGAGCTTTTCTTATTTATAGAGTGTCAAGTCTCAGCCCTACAAGCAGAGCAGTTGTCCTTTGTGAAGGTTGGGAGGGCTGCAGAGCAGGGCACACAGTCCGAATTCCTTTGCCCCTTCCATTGTAAAGGATTGCAGCCAGCTCTGGGACGTTGGTGTTTACTGTGATGTTTATGTCGTTATTTGATTTCTTGGCATTCAGAGTCCTCATTAATATACATTTGTGCCTCCCTGTGGAAATAAAGGAGCGTGTTCTATGTGTATGTGCTCACATTTCTTTATTTAGCCTGGCACCTGCCTTCTTCCTCAGCTTGTTCGTTTAGCATCTGTGCTGTTCCCTTGCAAATCTCCAGAGCTTATAATTCTTAGAGGAAATTATTTCTTTCTCTCTAGGAAGATTTTTCTCTTTCTCTTGAGCTATCCTTAAGGGCTAAGCTTTTGTGTCACAGGCGGGTGAGCTGCATCACCAACTCCAGCAGGTGGGGCCACTGCACATCCTCCAGTCACCAGTTTCTAGGCCCTTCTCAGCAGAAGACATTCCAGGCCAGAGTGACAACTGCTTCTGTGGACCCTCTTAGGTCAAACCTCAAAAGGTTCCAAGGATGACTCACTTGCAAGGGTTCCTGTCACCTGTACTGGGCGGTGTGATGGTTTACACCAGCTGGGCTCCAGACCAACTCTGAGCAGGAAGGAAGGTGTCACTGGGGCATTCCTGAGTGGCTGCTACTCACCAAACTCCAAGAGAGCTGGCCCTCAGGTTTCAGGAGTTAAGGGGAAGGAATGAGGTTGTCTCTAAATAGCCTTCAGGAGCTGGGCCCTAAGCCAGGGTACCTCCTGGATGGATTTCTGGGCTACTATCTAGATGATGGCCATCTGGAGCCACTTCTCACAAGCATTCAATGGGGGCTGGGAACAGCCTGTCAGCCTGGCTACTTGTTCACATCTTTATCTCTGGAGGTTACCCAGAGGAGACAGCATTGAGTGATTGTGTCAAGTCAGACTACAGTCAGCCAGACCTGTAATTACATCCCAGCTTCACCATTTACACACCTCCTGACTTTGGGCAGGTTGCCTCCCTTATCTCAGTCTCTATCTCTTCATCTGGTAAATGGAAGGATTCGATGAAACGGTGTCTGGAGGACAAACACCTAGGGCGGTGCCTGGTTTCTAGAAGCTGCTCAGTAATCAAGACCCATTGTTATAAAGATAACACTGTACTTGAAGACTAGAATTTGAGCCCCAACTTTGGCCCCAGTTACCTCAGTGATGATGGGCAAATCACTCTCCCCTTTTCTTTGCCTCAGTGATAAAACCAGGTAACATTACATGCCCTGCTTCCCTCCTTAGGACTTGGTGAGTTGCAACTGGGATAAAGGACATGAAAGAGCTGGGATTCCTGTCAAGTGCTGCCCAGTGGGTGAGAGGGTTGTCCCAGGATTAAGTGGGAGAGACAATTGGAGTCAGTGGAAAGATGTTGTCATAATGAGTCAAGGTGGCAAAAATGACCACAACTAATGAAGCCAGAAGGCCATCATACTGGCTGGAGAGACACTAAGGGAGAAGTGCTAAGAAATCCGCTGTTGTTGTTGTTTATTTCCTTAAACAGTTAGCCCTGCTTTCTCCAGCAGGTGTGCATTAATACCTCTGCAACCACATCTGGACACAGGAATATTAACACACTGGGTTGGCAGAGAGGAGACGACACTCTGCATCTCTCTTCTTAGTCATGTAGTCTCGGACAAAGCATACTACCTTACAGTGTCATTGTTTCTTCTTCTGCAAACTTGGTGTAGTACTGCCCACTGCTCTGTACTGATGAGGACTTAAGCAGTATCGTGAATGCGGAAATGCTTTTGAGTCTATAGAACACTGTAAAGAGGGAAGGGCTTATGTTTATTACACATCTCTGCATCAATGTAAAGTGCAAATGGGAAGGTGATTTTTGTGCATATGCAACCTCTGCTGTACCTTGCACCTCCAGGAATGTGTCTCATCTGTATTGCAGGCCTGGAAAAAGGGATTCATACCTATAGGTAGGGTGTATGTGGTGTGCGTGTGAGTGTGCATGTGCATTAGTGTGCTGGGGTTGCTGAACCACAAACTGGGTAGTGACTTAAATCACAGATATGCATTACATCACAGCTCTGGAGGTGGGAAGTCCAAGATCAAGGTGTCGACAAGGTTGGTTCCTTCTGAGGGCTGTGAGGGAGAATCTTTTCCAGGCCTCTTTCCTAGCTTCTGAGGGTTTCCCAGCTATCTTTGGAGTTCCTTATCTTGTAGAAGCATCACCCTGGTCTCTCATCATTTCCACATGGCATTCTCGCTAGTGTGACTCTGCGTCTACATTTTTTCCTCTTATAAGAACACCAGTCTTATTGGAGTAAGGCCCACACCACTCCAGTATGGCGTCATCTTCATTCATTACATCTGTAATGAACTTATTTCCAAATAAAATCATATTCTGAAGAATTGGGGGTTGGGAATATCAAGATATAAATTTGGGGAGGCACAATTCAACCCATAACAGTATGTGCATGTTTTGATGGGGCACTTCTTTTAAAGGATACCCAAGTTTCTGCTTTCCAAGCTATTGGGGGCTCTCCACTCTCCCAAATCTTCAGAATTTTCTTACTCCCAGTGTCCTAGCCCTGGCACAGGTAGATGAAACTTGGGCTCCATCCAGGGTCTCGGTGGCTGATGACAGTGACATATGGAGGGACAGAGAACCTCTGAATCTTATAGCCCTGCACACCTGCCTGCCTGGACCAGGATGGAACACCCGGCAGTCTTTGGAACTGACTTTATTCTGTTCCCTGCTGATGTCATTAGCCCACCTCACTGTGCTGCTGTGGCCTAGCCACCTTCTGAAGTACTTTTCAGTTCCTTGGCCTCTTCAGCCTTGCTGACTTGGCCTGTCACATACCTGCTCCCCAAAAATGTCCCTGCTGAAGAGCTGGTGTGACCCAGATGCCTCTGACATCCAGCTCAAGCATCCCAGGACAGGCTTGGGTGTACATGACCGTGGCATCTCTGGAGTGGAGCATTTGGGTGCACATGGTCCTCCTCTAGTCCAAGTAGACCACCCAAGGGGCATATTTAGCAATGAAGCAGCACTGCCCCCCCCCACCATCCCTAGTCACTTCTTGATCCAGAAACTTCCCTATTGGCAATGCTGGTCAGAATCTGGCCCCACCATTTATATGCTTTGGCTTCCAAGAAGCTCAGAGCCAAGCGTATTTTGGTCTCAATGATCTCACCCCCAGGACTTCGTGAAATGATCTCTCTTTTTTTCGTGAACGTGTCTGACTCTCCTTCCCAGGTTTAGTTCCACTGCCCCTTCTCATCTGTGTTTTTATTATAAGTCACCTCAAACCTCTAGGGAAGTATGTATGATCATGGTGTTTTCCTTACTGCACTTAGGTTCACAAAAAGAGGTGTTTCCTTCACCTTATTTATAAGTGAGGTGGGTGAGCAGTCAGGAGGGATCTTCACAACACATGCTCAGTCTGGTGGAAGGGGCCTTGAGTAATGGTTCAAAGGTGTGGGACTGGTTCCTGGTTCTTCCACTGACTAGCCATATAAAATCAAGCAAATCTCCCCAAGCCCCAGTTTTCTGTTCTGTCAAATGAGCAAATGCTTTTGCTCTGCCCACTTCAGGCTTTTATGGACCCCAATTCGATTTTTTTAAAAAAGAATATTAACACTTTTATAGACCATGCAGTGTGCTAGGCAAGGTTCTAAACATGTTACATGTATTATTTCGTTGAACTCACACCACAATCCATTTTGTAGGAGTGGAAACAAAGGCTCAGAAAGATTAAGAGATTTGCCCCAGCTCACAAGAGTAAGTCTCCAGTTCCAGGGCTCTGGTTCCTGATTACCTGCTCTTAGTCACTGCACATTCTGCCTCCCACAGTGCATGTGAAAGATCAAGTGATGGTGAAATGTTTTGCAAATATAAAAGATATGACCCAAATTCATATGGGTGTTGCCTGGATTTTCACTTATTCTGGGACTCAGCTCCTTCATCTCCAAAGTGTAGAGGTTGGCCTCAAGGTACCTTACCTCTCATTCCTCTCTGACATGTTCTCAGTTTGTGTGTCTTATGGAATATGCAAAGCTAGATACAAAAATGTGTTATTTATCATACTTCTTAAATGATCATATTTGTTACCAGGGTAAAGTGATACTCATGCTAGAAGTTGGCAGGCTGTTTGTAATTTTGGCTGCATGATTTGATCATGAGACAAAATCACAAAATAGCTTGGCACCAACTAGAACATTCTAGATGTGTGTGAGGCCCATTCCCCAGCAACCTATCAAAAGTCTTGGCTCTCCTAGCCCATAAAGGCATGTGTTGCTACCAAAGAATAGGAGCTTATGCCATCTGGGCACTCATGCCAAGTCTCCTGAGGATACCAGCTTCTGCAGGCTTGCTTTGGGAGACCAACACTGGCCTCCAAAGTCCCTACACCCAGACAGAAGTGCAGGGGAAGACAATTTCCCAGAAGAACCTGTCTTTTGCTGTTTAATGGGAGTTCCTGGGAGGAGTGCTCATTTCTTAAAAGCTGGCCCTTTAGGGAAGGAAATGAGGTTAATGCCTTCCACTTTTTAGCCCCAGTTCTCTTCACCACATACAGGCTGATCCATGCACACTTGCCCAGACTCACAAACTCACCCTAAGTTCCTTGCTCATAGGACTTATCCAGTTGTCAGTTGGGACTCCCAGTCATGAGGTGCTAAGGCAGCCAATCGGCCTGCCAGTCAGGAAGTCAAAACCCAGTAGCCAGATGTGGGAGTACCAGGAAATAGTAGGGAACCCTAGCTGGGACATGGGGTGGGAAGGGAGGCAGTCCCAGCCTGGACCTTCTCTTGACCTTGCTTCTGGCTCCCTTGCCTGCCTGCCTCTGGGCTCTGTCTCCCTATTACCAGCTCTCACTCTGCTAGCACCCATCCCCACTCTTCCTATCCTTGTGCTTAGGAAGAATGGGGCCCTACAGTTCTCTCCTCCCAAAAGGAAATAGAGATGCTGAGAGCACTCGGTGTGCCCCCAGGGTACCATCCTGACTCCTGGGCAGTTAACTATTATTAGATGTTTGTGGTCCCCTTTGACGTTTGTGCTAGTAAAGACTTTGCTCAGTCATGAATTTCAAACAAGAAATCCTGCAGTAGAAGTGAGAGTTTCAGGGCAGCTTCCTTCGGGACTTGGGAGGTATAGGCGGCAGATGGACCAGCAGCTCACTGGTGCCTCTTTTTTCTCCTATGGTCGCTTGGCTGTGCCAACGCCCTCCTTAGCTGACCACACTGCCACAAAAGCAGGCTCCATTTGGCTCCTCTTCCCTGGGAGTTCTGCAGGGCCCTGAATTCCCAGGGCTTCTTCCCAAGCAGCTTGGCAGAATGAACTAATTCAAACCTCCTTCTGATTTTCCACTGTCCATATTGTTTCAGCACAACTCGGACCATGCTACTCCCTTGTTCAAATCGTTCCATGGCTACTCACAGCAGAGAGGCTATTGCCCAAAGATGGAGGCAACTCTCCAGGCCCTCTGGAATCTATGTTCAGCCTGTGTGCCCAGCTTCTTCTCCCAGGATATACTCTCCTCCTCTCTGCCTACTTGAGATTCCCCCGGGACAGACTCTACGTCTCTCTGCTGTGCCATGGCCCAAATGCCCTTTTCTTCTCAGCTCCATGGCCACCTGGATCAGCCTACCCTTCTCTTATAAGAAACTCTAGTTTGCATTAAGCCATCATATATCCAGGTAAGGACTAGATACTTCTTACATAACTTTTTATTCAGCCAGTTCCCCATGTCAGCCCTAAAACATAGGGACAGAATCATTACTTCCATTTTCCAGGTGAGGAAACTGAGGCACAGAAATGTTAACTTCACACTGACAGCCAATACATGGCAGAGTTGGGATTTATACTTAGATCTGTCTGACTCTTGATCCCCTCTTCCTTCTGTTTGGTCTCACTTCTGCTTCTCAGGGCCCACCTCCAAACCTCCCTGTGATGATTCCTCTCCTTTTTCCCTGGTTTCTCTCCTGTTTTCACAATCATCCCTCAACACTCAGCCCAGGCCTTGCATAATCCAGGGCAAAGTTTGACAGGTGGGAGTTAGGGGCTGCCTTTGGTTGACCTGGGCTCTGGGAAGACATGGTATGGAAACAGTCAGGCTCTGCCTTGGTCCCCTGCCTCCCTTTCCTGGGTACAACAGAGGTATCTGCTTGCATTGTCAGTGGTCTAGGCTACACATACTGGACTCCTGTGAGTAGCAACTTCACACCTTCTGCAGAAATTGCTGGAATTTTAGAGATCCAGAGGCCTTCCCAGTGACCCTACTATCTAATATCACCATTCAGCTCTGCCCAAGGAAACTGGAGTTCTCAGCCTTTTCCTTAGGACCCAAGGCTGAGTTACAAGGGGCCTAACGCCTGTCATCCTTCCTCCCTTCCTCGTCCTAAGCTACATGCACACTTCCCCTTCTGAGGCAATGAGCAAGGCTTCCTCAGTCACACTGGGAGAGGCCATATGGATTGTAACTGAAGACTGAATCTGTGGACAAAGCCATGCCCTCAAGACCTACGCCTGGGCCCCAAGCGTCTGCCGTAGCCTGCCAGTCAGTTGCAAGCATGTGCCAGACTCAGGTGGGCTCCCATGCACCGGTGCTTGGTAAGGCCAGACTGTGACTTTTGCTCAGCCTATGAAAATGGAGCTGTGTTTAGGGTTTGACGAAATTTTAGCAAGAAAACAACCCAACAACACTTTCAAAAAGGAAGCACTCCTTGCAGGGGTTGAGATGGCATGGGTACCTGGTAGAGGTGGGCACATTCCTAGGAATATGTTCTGGGCTTGCATAGACTATAGACCTGCGTGCTCCCACTATGGTAGCCCCTAGCTACGCGTGATATTTTTATTTCCATTTCAGCTAAATACAATTAAAAATCCAGTTCCTTAGTTGCACTAACCACATTTCAAGTGCTCCATAGTCACACACATGGCTTAAGCCTACTATATTGGCCAGCACAGATCTGGAACATTCTCATAATCACAGAAAGTTCCACTGGAGAGCACTGTTCTAGCAGTTCAGGCCAGGAGGAATGAACGTGGCTGGAAACCTGCTATAAATACACTTCCACAACCTCCCCACACATCCTGGTTCTGCACAGGTTACTTTTGTCTCTCTGGTGCCATCTGTGTGTGTGTGTCAGAGAGAGAG
>CAUYQG010115372.1:0-12099 GCA_963574415.1 Tarsius wallacei | reverse complement strand
TCTGGACAGATGAGACATGGGTCCCCATTTTCAGACTGCAAAGGCCAAGTTTTCATCCAGCATCAGTACAAATGCCACTCTGCATTCTGCAAAGTCCAGAGCCAGTGTGCATGACAGCTTTGGACAGAGCCCATCTTTAGCATGTCAGTGTCTCTGAGCGGCTGGCAATGGCCTTAAAATGCTAAGTGCAATTAAAAATTTCCTCCTTAAGTCCACCTGACAGTTCACAACTGGCTCAGAACACTTTCTGGGCAGAGACACATCAGAGGTTCATGCATCATTCAACAAACATTTATTGAGCGCTTACTATTTGCTGGGAACTGTTTGGTATTGGGCATTCAGCATCAAACAAAAGAAACTTGGTCTCAGGTTTCATGAAGCTTACATTCTAGCCAAGGGGATAGGGAAGTAAACATACAAATAAAATATGATTCAGATGGTGGCGATAGCGTGAGGAAACAAAACAAGGTGATAGGGTAATGACTGAAAGTAGGATCTTTTTCCATTAGTGTAGTAGGGTGATTCTTTCTAAGGAGATGCTAATTGAGGTATATAACCTGAATCATATACTTTTGTTTTTTGTTTTTTATTTGAATTAAGAAAGGTAGATTTGTTAAAGAGAAGATAACATTGTGAAGGGCACAATGGGCAGGACAACAGCAAGAGTTTCTGCTGTCTGCTGCCTGAACCATATCCGTTTAAGTGTATTTTTTGCTGGATCCTATGTCCTAGAGTTAATTAAAAAATAATTGAATGGAGGAACCCTGAGAATCTTTGGATGCCTTAGCTTTAGCACAGCCATTCTGCCCTAGCACAGCTATTATTGCTTAAGCTCTACCCATGACATGCTCTGCTAAGCAGTCTGGACAGCCTGCATGTTCCTTGAAAGGAGGGACCCTGAGAAACTTAGAATAAACAGTTCACATTTTGCCTCAGCATAGCCATTTTTGTTTAGACTGATAGGCTTTGAATCTAGCACAAGTTAGACATAGATAGATAAATTTCCAATAGGCATGTTTTAAGAAACATTCAGATATTTTACTGCAGACCAAGCTGGCAGCTTATTCCACCCCCTCTGCAAATCTCCATCAGATGCAAGACAAGGACAGCCTAACATTTCAATTAATGGTTTTGCATAATAATCCCCAAGAAACCTTCACACCTTAGCTACCTAAAGTCATGGAAATGATAATAAGACACCTTAAACCCCTCTCCTTGTCTCCTCCCATCTAGCCCACCACCATGGCAGCAATCTTGTAACTAACCCACCCATCTGCCTGCTGTTCATCACCTGACATCAGTACCTGTGCTGACCTGCCTCTCTGTGATGTCGTGGAGCAGACCACACCACCCAGTCACCATAATGACCTTCTCTCATCAAAGGGAAGGATTAAAAGGACTCATCCACCAGAAACCAGGCAACATTGCCTTTCTAAGCTATGATGTGGCCATGAGTTTTTTGAGCTATGGCTAGGCCATGTTTTTTTAAGCTTTGGCTCCCACCCCTACCTTGAGGAGATGAATCTCCTCATTCTCTCTAATTTGCTTTCTAAATAAACAATATTTTCTTTTCTTTTTTTATGAATTAATTAAAAAAATTATTTTAAAGATGTGGGGTACCATTCAGGGTATAAACTATATTTTCTAATCTAACTTCTGTGCATTTCTTTGCATCTTTCTCATGGTATCAAATCACACACCAAACACCCATGCCCCAACGGGCCTGACTTAACATTCTTGAGGCCCCCCTGGGAGTGTGATCTAACATTTTTGGAGGTCCCACCAAGATCTAACTCCTTCTTACCCTATAACCATTAATCACCATTCCCAAAGCTAGTTCCCAGGACCATCTTCCCAGGGTGAAGCCTTAGATTTCAGTGATTACTCAAACCTCCGAAGCATTTATTGCATACTTATTATGATCTCAGTACTGTGCTAAGTGCTGGAAATGCAGTCGTGAAAGAAACAGATATTACATGGTTACAAATGTGAGGAGTATTCTGAGGGAAATGGTGTGCTGTGGTAAAGAATAAAATTGGGGAGTACCTAATTTATAGTGTCAGGTCAGGTCAACTTAAACTGAGACTGAGAAATGAGAAGTGTTCAGTTGTGTAAAGTATATTGGGCACGGAATGGGAAGAAGTATTCTAGATGACAATAACTGCATGTGCAAAGACCCTGGAGCAGGGGATAATTTGTTATATTTGGGGATCTGAAAGAAAACTTTTTCTGAAAGAAGCAAATGGATCAAGATATAAAACTGGAGAGATTTAGAGGAGCTAGATAGGCAAGTCTTAGAGAGGAATTTACATTTTATGTGAATAGCAATGAGAAACTATTGAGGAGTTTTAAGTTGAAGACTAATGTGGTTTGAAAGCTCACTTCTGATTGTTGGATGAAGAGTGAATTGCTGGGATCAGGGGGGAAGCAGGGAGACCAGCTGGGAGGTTGTTGCATTCATCCTGGTGGAAAATGACAGCAGGTTGGAATAGGGAGTCAGAATGGGTGGTTAGAGTCTTGCAAATTCACTGAACAACGCCAGGGTGCATCATTCACCTATACAATGATATAAACAATGCTTTCTAGAGTTAAGCAGTGAATGGTCCCCAAGTCTGGGATAGTAGTAGCAGCAGAGAGAGATAGAGACAAGTGGTTGTCTTTAGGATGTGCTGATGGATTACACTAGGGAAAAGGAGAAATAGGACACTTCAGTATGACTCCTAGGTTACTGCCTTGGGTAACTTCAGGGACGTTGGTAGCATTTTCTTAAATGAGGGAAGACTGAATATGAAGCAGTTTCAGGGAGAAAAAGCAAGATTTTTTTCTTACGTTTGTTAAGTGTGCGGTATTGGGAGACATCCAAGAAAATATGTCAAGTAGATAGTTGGATATACAAGTCTGGAATTCAGAGTGAGCGTCTAGGCCAGATACAAAATGTGGAGTCATCAGGATAAAGATGATAGTTGAAGCATGGGTGTAGAGAGAGAAGCAACAAAGTGCTGAGTCCACAACTTGGACAACTTGATAGGTACGGGTAAGAAGAGGAAGAGCTGGCTAAGACGATGGAAGAGAAACCTCTGTAAACTAGGAGGAAATAAGAAACATGCATCATAAGGGAAGAAATATGGGTGATTTTTGTCCAAGGAGTCATTTTAAAATTAAAATAAATACACATGCATGCATGCTTGTATCTGCGTTATTTTTCTGTGTGTGATGAAGGTTGAGCTAATTTCTCTCCACAAGGTGACCAGTTGCCCCTACCAGCTGCGGTAGTTGTTAGCAAGATGTGATGTGTAGGACCTAACACTCTAATTTCACTCTCAAATAATAACAGTAAAGCTGAAGTTTGCTTGTTGTAGGGCAGTGGTTCTCACTGGAGCAATTTTGTCTCCTAGGGGATATTTGGCAATGTCTGGAAATATTTTCAATTGTCACAACTAAATGGGTGGTGGGGAGGTAGCTGCTGACATGTAACAGGTAGAAAGAAGCCAGAGATAATATTAAACATCCTACAATGAATAGGACCGCCCCTCCACAATAAACATTATCCATCCCCAAATGTCAATAGTATCAGTTGAGGAACCTGTGGCAGTGAGTACAGAGTGAAATTACTTTTTGAGATTTTATTATTTCTTCCTGAAAGACCACCTCGAAAGGAAAAGAGAAATCTGCCAAACTAAGCTGTCCTTGTTATCTAGGAGTATTTATGCCCAGACACAGGTTTAAATTGAAATGATTCTCTTGACCGATGTTTTACACATAGACATCTTCAGGCATCTCTGAGATGAATAATTTCTGTGGCACAGATATAGTTTTTTTTTCCTGGAGGGAGAATGAGATGGAAACTTTGTCATAAAAGAGAATTATAAAGACCAAAGTACACATGTTGCATTTAAATTCAATTATTCAGGATTCCCATAGTTGTTATCATCACTTGCTCTAAAAAAATGGCATTTATCTTTTATTCTTGGTCTCACATGTGAATCAAAGGTAATGTGACATTTCTATATCACCCCTAATTTTTCCTTAATGAGTAGTGCATGTGAGGGCAGACAGTGGAGGGTGACTGAGTTAGAGAGAAAATTAGGTGGAACTCAGAATATTAGATCCTTAAGGAAATTTAGAAATCATCTAATGTGATCTCTTTATAATAGGATCCATTCAATAAGGAAATTTCAACTAGCTTTATATTCTCCTTCCCTAACTTTGGTAGAGTATAAAAGATCTAATGAAAAACTTGGATAGTAACATAAAACTGGCCTGATCTTTGCAGGTCTAAGGGAGATCAACTAATATTAGGTGTTTGTTAGGGAGGAACAAGGAAGAGTGTGCAGTGTCATGACATAAGAAAGGCTCCAGTGCAAATTAAAGCACTGACTATGCTAGACGATTATTACGTGTCAATTAAAAATGATTTTAAAAAGAGTTATCATAAGTGTACTTAAACAAGAAAGAAAAAAGAGACATCAGAGAACTTATTTACTCTCTTTCTCTGCCACATAAGAACACAGTGAGAAGGAGGCCATCTGTAAGCCAGGAAGTTTATCCTCACCAGAAACTAACCATGCTGGCACTTTGATCTTGGACTTCTAGCTTCCAGAAGCATAAGAAAATACATTACTATTGTTTAAGCAAAGAAAAAAAAAAAAAAGACTGTGCGATCATGTTAGCATCTAGATACGCATAAGAATTAGGATAGGATACGCTGGGGTATTTTGTTCACAGAGACTAAATTCTTTTTTAAAAGTGCCTGCATACAGTAGGCACTCAGTAAATATCAGTTGAATAAAGAACTCAGGGAAATTGGTGAAAACACAAACTTGACTGATTTGTGTGAGTAGGAGAGAGTAGCATGCTCTCTGAGGAAGATAGCATTAATTTTTCTACTCTTTGTCCAATGAGATGATTATGAGAAATAGAGGATTAAGAAGGATAGTAATAGGAAATGTCAGATAAGATTTGTATTCACTTCATGAAACAGAATATGAAAAAGCAACAACAAATAAAGAAAAGGCTTATTTTCCTCAAGAAATGAAAAAGTTTGAAACATTTAGGAAGTCCAGACCTGGTGTGATGGCTCAGAGGTGCTATTGGAAACCTGGGCTTCTACTCTCTTTGTTCTCCACCAACAATTCTTTGCATATATCTTTGTCAAAATGGACACAAGATGGCTGCTCTATGTCCACGTTATGTCCACATTCCAGGAAGTAAGACAAGAGAAGGGCAAAAGTTGTTGAATCTGTTTCATTTTTATCAGGAGCACAATAGCTTTTCCAGAAACCCAACCCAGTAGACTTCTACCTGTCTCGTTGGCCAAAACTAGGTCACATGCTCAATTCTAACTGCGAGGGAATCTGGGAAGGATATTTGTCAACCGCCATGGAAAAAAATCAGTGTTCTGTTGGTAAAGAAGAGGGTAATGATGAATGTTAGTTAGGCAGAGAGCAGAACCTGCTATACATCCCTAATCCACACTTGAGGGGAGCAAGGCCCACATTAGGGAAATGACTTGTCTGGCCTTTTCTAGGAAATTAGAGTCTACAAGAGGGTCTCATTCTACTCGGTCTGATGCTTGAAATCAGGATGCAAAGCAGCATAGAGCTCTGGTAAAACAACATCTGTTTGTAACCACCTTGGAACTGGACTTTAGTCTCTACTAAAAGGTCACATGGTAGGAACCAACATGTCCTCAGGACTCTAGGAGATATTGGTGCCAAGTGAGACAAAATTGGTTCTGCTGTGTCTGCGTCTGTTTTTTTGTCACTATAAGACCAGTACTTACTTCAAACATAACTTTTGGCTGAAAAAAAAACAAAAAAAAAAAACTTGGCATCATGCTGAGCCCAAATGGGGTAATTCCAGACAAGGCTGAGATGGTCTAAATTCGAGAATGCTACTGACCAAGTGAGAGAAATATTTAGCACATAGTCAGCACTCAATAAATGGTAACTGTGATTGTTATCGTTTAGTGGGTAATAGTGATCAGAAGGAGAATCTAATATATTGTAGGATGAAATTACGTTAGTGTAACTTAGAAGGATATAAAATATACTAGGTTAGGAGGTTGGCTAAAATATAATTATAATTTTGTATGCAAGGAGGGAGAATGGATAAAAAAACTGAGGTTGGAGAAAACTTATGATTGCTTTTTCCCTGTGTGAACGGGAACAATTGAGACTAGAAAAGGAGGATGTTGAGAAGAGGAGTGACATGATTGGATTTACTTTTTGAAAAGCTTACTCTTTGGTATCAAGAATGGACAGAAGGAAATAAGGGGGAAGGTAGGAAAGTGGAGGAGGTTATGCCAGTAGTGAGGTGAGGAACGATGGTGGCTTGGACCACACTGCTGGGATGGAAGTAAGGAAAAGGTGGCCTAATTTAAGATACATTCTGCCGGTAGAACAGTCAGGACTAGCTGATGCAGGACTTAGAAAAAATGGAGATAACGGTAACTAACTCTCTTACAGCTGGAATGATGGGGTTGCCATTTTACCAGCAGGAGGACAACCGTAACAGAAAAATGTTTGGGGATAAGTGGAAAAATGAATGCTTTTTAATTATGTTAAGTATGAAATACCTATTGAACACTCAAGTAGAGACTTAAATGGCAATTGAAAATTTGAGCCTGACGTTTATTAGGGCTGGAGAATCACATTTCAAAACCCTTATTATACAGATGGTATTTAGAGCTATGCTAGATGCTAGGTGTTAGAGGCAATCATTGAAGGAACAAGTAGAGAAGAAGTTTGATGTCTGAATCCGCGATAGAAAAATAGAGCAGTCAGTGAGGAAGGGGGAAATCAGTAAGTGTGGACTCTAGGTATCAAAGTAGAGAAAAAGTCCAAGAAAGAGAGGATGATCAACTCTGTCAAATGATCTTCAAAGTGCAATGAGTACTCAGAGTTTATTATTGCCCTGGCATTGTGGAGTCACTGGGGATATTAAGAAGAGCAGTTTCGTTGGTGTGCAGAGAATGACCACCTGATGGAAGAATAGAGCTTTAGTGATCTCTACGTTTGTTCTTTGTGTAAAGGAGTTTGAACTTTATCATGAAGGCTATAGCCTTTTAGCAAGAGTAGTGACACATTTAGATTTGAATTATACACCCTGGATGTGATATGGTCGAGGTGAAGTTAACCTGAAAATTGTGTTGAGACGGTGGCCAGAGCCAGGCTAGTGGCAGTGGAGATGGAAAGAAAAGCTTGCTTTGAAAGAAATTTAGGAGATAGAATCCATAGAACTTGAGGATGGATTGGAGGTGAGAGGTGAGAGACAAGGAGTTCATTTCAAATCCTGACTCTGTCACTTGATAGCTGTTAGGACTTGAGGAAGTCTCTTAATATCTCTGTGCCTCAGTTTTCTCGGCTATAACATAAGGCTAATACCAATAGCCACTCCATAGATACACTCTAAGATTAAATGATACAATGTATGCCAAATGTTTAGTACAGGGTCTGGCATATGGTAGCTATTGAACCTTGGAACATTTTAGATATCCTTCACTTCTTACCGGGCACCCTCTTCGTCAGCAATAAGGCACTTATTTTTTCAGCAATAAAAACAGACTTATCCTTTCTGAGGATAGCAGCATTAACTATTTGTAAGAATTCACAGTTCAGATGACTTCTTTGCCAGGAAGATGACATGATTCATATTTAATACTAGGTGTCATATAATCTATATATTATTATTTCATATCATCAGTGGGACTCAAATATCAAAAGTCACTCTGATAAAAAGGATTCACTCAAAAAGAGGTGAATATGATTGGCTGTCCTTGTGATTTACATTCCGCGACAGTTAGGCTTAAAGGGACAAAAATTTTGCACACAGGTTGATTTGCATATTTCATACCTTCGATTTGCCTACACAAATTGGGCACGTAGGTACACACATACCCAATTAGTGAGTTATTTCCTAATTGCGGGGCCAAACGTGGTAATTGAGCCCTCAAATGGCTAAGCACTCATAATTTGCTTCCTTTTATGAAAGAAATCACTTTTGATTTTCATGTTAGAATTAAAAGCATCTGGCAGCTAAGGATCCATTGCCTAAATGACTGATGATGTCATTTCGGCATGTGATGAGCATGGTGGTTAAGTAACTTAAGCAACTATTAGATCTAGAATTTCCACATGAGGATTGTGGTTATTGTACTAAATACATTGTTGGAATTCCTTGTTCTTGGTTGTACCACTGGACTATCAAGGAATTTTTTGTCAGTGGATACTGATGTTTCTGCCTACCTTAGGAATTACCTTTGCCTGGATGAGAATAATAATGGCTTTCCTCTGGCTTGTGCTTCTCCATTAAGTGAGATGCTCTTACATCAAGGCAGGAATGTTCTCTTTATCCATCCGGCATGCTCCATGTATCTCTTCACTGTTTCTGGCTTTCGAGTAGACTAGGGAGATTCCAACTTCTTTCCAGTTGAAAAGGAGCTTCTTGGTGGGACCAGCATATTGCATTGAACTTGGAAGTTTGATTCTGGCCCAGAGATCAGTTTGAACGAAAGCCACTGGAGATGATCATGGAATTGCTTGATGAACTTACACTTCCTTTCTTCATTCCCTCCCTCCCTCCCATGACTGAATTCAAGATCATATTGCTTGCTGCACAACATTCAGAAATTCAAGAAATATTAGAAATATTAGTCAAGAAAGTCAAGGAAGGCAACTTTATTTCAGAGAGCTGACGAACTGAGAAGATGGTGGACTAATGTCCTGAAGAATCATTTTAAGTCAGTACAAATTTTAGGAGCAGATGGAAGAAGATGGAGTTGGGATCAAGAGGTGACCAATGACTGCAGACATGTGGGCACCCATGAGCAACTCCACAATAATCTCCAGTGGCTTTCCACAAACTGGACTCTGGGCCAGAATCAAACTTCCAAGTCCAATATTATATGCTGGTTCCACCAAAAAGCTCCTTTTCAACTGGAAAGAAACTGGAATCTTCCTAGTCTACTTGAATGCCAATATATTGATATATGTTAGAGCTAGTAAAGTAGCATCATGAGAACAGAAAGGTAAAAAAGATAATGATTTACAATGTATGAAAAGCATTTATACATCTTTTCTGAATCATCATGGCCAAATGGGGTTATTATCTTGCCTTCCAGTTTTATTCAGTCTATCATATTGCTTTGATTTGTGTATTCATAAAGGTAATATTAGCTGCTGTAATGGACATTTATTGAAATCTCAGTGACTTCACCCGCTAGAAATTTATCTTGCTCATAAAAAGACCTTTGTAAATGGGCAACCTTTCATGAGGTCACTCAGAGAACCAAGCTCCATTCATTTTGTAGCTCTGCCCTCTTCTTGGGCTTCAGAGTAGGGAAAATGAGAGTGAAGTCACGCTGGCTTCTAATTTACTCTGTATTGGAGAAAATGAATATCCCTTAGACTCACATTGATTGGTGAGAATAAGTCACATGGCTCCAGCTAGTTACAAGAGATCCTGGAAGATGTAGTCCTTAGATGGGTAAATACTTCCCAGCAATAATTCTATATTCTGCAAGGGTCTTTCGTGGCCAACTAGCCATGTGTGTAACAATTCACACATTTCAGTGAACCTAACCCTGTCTCTTTCATTTCTCATTCAATTGGATCTCACTTCAGTGTGCCTTCCCAAGAGGCTTGGATGCCTAGAAGTCCCATCAATGGGAACAGAAATGCTGAGTTCTCCAGCAAGACAGGATCACCTTTGGAGTTCTGAGGCTTATAAATCCAAATGCAAAGGAAGTTCATCATTTGAAAACGAGGAGGAAGGGCTGTCAAAGACCAACTAATAAAACAGATATTCTTTTGGTGGATAAGAACAAAATGGAAGCAAGTCCATAGAAATTGAAAGCCCAGGAAAGCAGCCATCCTACCTCCAATAAAAAGGACATCATCCCTAAAGTAATTCTCTTTCTCTCCCTTCCAACATACTACTTTTGTGGGGTCATTTTTTCCTGTTTAATTATGTTTCATTTTAAGTTGGGACATTAGCTGTGTTTCTAAACCTAGAAGGTGTGGGCATTAATTTTTCCCAGTGCATGAGGGAATATGATGATACTGTATAGATGACTGCTGGTAAGATACATTTCATGATGCACGCTGAACTACCATCTTAATCATTAAATCTCACACAGAATAATATATAAGGCTTATTTCAGCTGTAGCCATTCGTTCTTGTTAGGGAGCCACTGGATGACATGAAAAAATAAATGACGAGGGTTAATATTGTTCTCAGTGAAGAGCTCCTGTCTAGTTTCCCATAAGGCTGCACAACAGGTCAGTGTGTCAGGCTGAAAATAATAGTCTGCCTTCACCAGGCAGGCTTTTTTTTTTTTTTAACTTGGTGATGTCACTGAATCTTGATTTTTGCAATAAGGAAACAAAGCTGATACTTGCTGATACTGGGAGGAATTAGGAGCATGCTTGTTCCCAGGTTATGCAGTAATGGTCTTGATAATTTGTCCATAGTAACTGATGCTTTGTAATTTTCTGCTAGTTCTCTGTGACTAGTGGGAATTCCTGGGGTTTCCATACTTTGGTTATTGGTCTCTCACTCTTAATTCTTCGTTTTTTCCCTCAGTGATTATATGTGTAAAGTGAAAGGGTTGTTGATTTAAATTGCATTGATGCTTTAATAATATGTAAACAACCATACTCAGTTCACTTATATTCACTTAATACAGAGCATTATGGGAGGCATTCATCATGAATGAAGACATTTTCCTGAAAGATCTACCTGTAAATCAGTTGAACATGGGGCAGAAGAGTCGTTGTTTATATATGAGGTCTGGGAAAGAAATTATAGAGAGCAGACCTTGTATATCTTCCTATTCTAAAAACATTATGAAACATTGAATATATGTTTGCCATTAAGTTTATGCTCCTGTTGCTTTCATGTACCTGATATCTTATTAATGTTTCTTAAGAATTAGACATCTAAAATCTGCTTTAGATATAATAGAGAGTTTCAGAGGCAGGCAGCAAAGTTGGACAGAAATTGGGTGTTCTTTTTCTTGTGGTGATAGAGGCACATAGAAAGAGTCTTCAAAGTATGCTGAACTCATGGAAGAGTTTTATCCTTCCCTAGGGTCCACTAAAGGTCTGCCTCCTAGTAAATGCAAATGAACATTCAATGAATGTTTAGTCTTAACAATGGATGGATTGTGGGACCAAAGTGTTGCTTGAAGGCATAAAATACGAAGGCATTATCACAGTAAATTCTGGAAAACGCTTATTCACACCATAACTATCTCTTTTAAACAAGATTTCTGGAGTGAAATAATCACATAACATTAGGACAAATAGGAAAAAAGGTACCATTTTCATTGTTTGGCCAAGATTCTGCTGAGAATTGTGGTTTGTGAAATTGCTGGTAAAGTGGGCTAAAATAAATATGTGGCCTTACATAAAAATCTATTGAGAGCTCTATTAAAACTCTAAATCTTACTATTTGCTATTAGAGGAAGTGATGAACATGTTCCAGAATGTGTATGAGAAGAGCAAAGGACTCGTTTGCCTCACACTCTGCTCTGTAGGATCTGGCTTTTTGAGTGCACCAGGCAGAAGAAGAGTGATCTTTTACACTTATACCCGTGATCCAATCACTGTCTTGGAACCTGGACTACTATAAGATTATTGGTTCCTTCTCTTGAGGAGGAGGAAGAAGAATCAAATAAACAGCTTTTATGATCCTTCTGTTCTTGCCGTACCTACTTTGTGTTGGATTTTCACTAAGATGATAGACATGCAAAAGTAAATAAGATGAACAGTCTATCATACTCAGTGATCTATCACAGAAACAAAGAACAGAGTACCATATGTTCTCTCTCATAAGTGGACCTTGAACAATTACCATAATACTATAAGAAAGGGATTGGCAGTAGTGGGAAACTGCCTGGAGAGAGGGGGTGGGATTGGCAGTTGAGGGAAACTGCCAGGGGGAGGGGGGCACACATCATCAACAAGGGTACCTGCATAATCAACGTTTGTATACCTAACCCTGAATTGTACCCCACATCTTTAAAATAAAAAATGAAATTAAATTTTAAAAAGTAGTAGACAGAGAGTTTAAAATAGCCATATTTAATATGTTAAA